>SWDT01000062.1:0-294750 GCA_009193035.1 Halicephalobus mephisto
AATCGGTTCGGTATTTTTTCGAGCGATCACAATCGTATTCATAGGCTTGCTAAAATGAGGATTTTATGGATCTTTTTCCAATAAAAAATAGATTGGTTTATGAATTTACCTGGCTATACGGAACATTTTTATCTGCCCAGCACTTTGCGCGTTGAATGACTTCGGATCGTTTTATACAATTCGCATAAACACCTTAAAAATTTTGTTTTACTAGAGAATTCATTTTTTAAAAAGTAACTTACATAGTATAGCCAAAAGTATAAGTTTAATAAACATTTTTTCAGAAAATTTAGCCTTATACCAAAATCGAATGCCTTTTATATTTCCAATAAGTTTACATTTTTGGGAAAATATTTGTTTTTAACAAGGTGTTAAAACATTTTAGCTGTAAAGAATAAGTGTAAACAATGGCACCGATTTTATTTTTTAGCTTAAAAATATCCTCTTTGCAATATAAAATTTATAATCCAGAAAAAAATTGTTAAATAAGCAAATAATGGTAAATTTCAACCAAAATCCATTGTTTCGGTATTATAGGAGTAGTATATAAATAGCGTTTCTGGCACACTCCCATTCCCCTCCGGAAGGTTTGATGTTATCTAGTCAATTTTTCTTGATATAAATGACAAAAATGTTTATTAAAACGAATAACAAAGTTGTCTAGGAGTTTCTTCGAAACTCTACGTTAAAACCATTGACACTCTCCGATATTACAAATCTACTAAAAGAATTAAAAATAAAGAATTTCAGAGGAGTTTTTATGAGGGATACTCTTCCTGATAAAATTAATACTAAATTACAGAATAAGTTTTATAAAAAATTTTATTCCCATAAAAACACAATTACAAGTTATAATGAATTTGTTTAAGAATTGTAGGAGCAAAAAAACCTCCGGAAATCCTTCAATCAAACTTAACAGATGTGCAGCACAAGATGCACATGAAACTAACACAGTCTTTGCCACTACAATTTTTATTACAGCAGCGATCGCACATGTGTTGAAGGCATAGAGGATTCCAGTGGCAACCAGCTTTTCTCTTCACGCGCAATCCAGGGAAAACATCGACAATCTAAATATATAAGTACGTATTTAAAGAGTTGTTAATTATAATTATATTAGACAAAATTTATGAAAAATTGCAGATCGAGATTACTCAAATAGTGAGTTTTGGATATTTTTAGAAAAGGAGCTAACTCTCGTACGATTATCATAACTGCTTACCGTCATATTGTCCGAATCGAACTCTTGGGTATCGTTGCAGGACACTAAGATCACGGCTGCCAGAAGACACAACACCAGAATCACTCTTGACATTTTCGCAAACGATTTTGGTTAAATGGATTTTTAGAATCTGAAAATCGAAAATTGATTTTATTTCAAACTTATTTACAGTCAACTCTCGTTATAATGCGATCCCAACTAATTAGGAAGAAGAGGAATAATGCCTGTGGATTCATTTCGACCACGAAAAACTTAAATGAAAAAATTTCGTAGTTGATGTGCTAGATTACCTAATCCACTTTTATACTGAAGTTCAAAAGTGGAATGAAGTGGCAGGAAGTGGTCATTATTTGCTTTAAGATTTTTGTTTTTCGGATTTTAGTTATTTCCTCGTTCTTCCGCGCGCTGATCAATCAAGACGTCACCGATGTTATTTGCAGTCATCGCTTCACTATGTAGTCACTGGCAATATGGACAGTGTTAAATATTTTCGGGAAAATTTGTAATTCGCATTGATATCTAGGATTTTTTTACGTATCGGTCACAAGAGTAAACAAAATATATTTACATATTTATCCAGATTCATATGACCTAGAAATTCGTAAAGTGACTCCCACACAATTAAAAGTGTTCAGTATGTTGTGCAATAATGCTGTTTCATTATTCTGTATATTGCAATGAAAATGAGTAACAGTAAAAAATATTATATCACATGTGAATAGAAATCATAAATAAGAATAGAAATAATATCACTACATATTTTTAGTACTATTTTGTTTTTATGATTGTTGACAGCACCTGTTTCGTTTTGTAGACACTTTCTGGGTGTCAAAAAAAGTAGGGTTAGTGAAATAATATCATATCCATTACAAATTCTGACTTTATTTACACTGCTGTTTCTAAAACACTGATATAAATACTCCTAGTGCATGAGGAAATCAACTCAGTTGACTAACTGCGGCCCGAGTATTCAACTAAATTGAAAGCTTAACTTCTCTCACGGTGTACTGCTGAATCAGTCACAACGATTCAAAATTCAAGTAAGTTGTATTTCCATAATACCGTAGTTTGTATAAGTTTTTAACCCAGCTAATTGATTGTATCAAAGAAGCTCACTCATATTTGCACATTTACATATAAGAGTTTTCAGAATGAATCCCATGCTTCTAGTTATGATGATCGGCATGTTTATACCCGTCCATTTGATGAGCTCTGGAAAAGAAAAAAATATTGTTTTATATGATAAGCTAGGCAATTTTAAGAATCCACAATCCATTTACCTCCAGGCCGATATTGCAATCATACCAGAGGAACTACCAACGATGAGCAGTACAACTATGCCAGAGGAACTACCAACAACGAATAGTACAACTCTACGCAGAAGAAAACGGGGTTGGCCGGTTATATTAGGAGGATGTGCTGTGGGTAGTGGAATAGTAGCGGTTGGTCACCTTTTTGATGGAACTTGGAGTTGGAAAGATATTGGATTTGGTTGCTTGGCTGGAGCCACCTTTGGACGTATACCTAGAGGAAAACGTAGTCCTTGTACTCAAAAAAAGAATGAGACACTGAGTTGTGAACTGGTATCTTTGGGATTCTCACAATCGGACAGAAATGGAAACAACCGCTTAGAATTCTCAGAGATAATATACAAAAATCTAACTGGAATCGCTGCTGTGAAATTCTTCAGTTCCAAAGATACCAACAAAAATGGACTTCTAGAACCTAATGAAGTTCATCCCTGCTTAACTGAGTCAACCATAGCAGAAGCCCGGAAAATCAGAAGATGTCCTAATATAAGAAACCGTAATGTTCCTGTTAAAAAACATACAGTCTTCTTTAAATAAGGTATTTTTATTGTCTTTAATTCATATCTTATGAGTTTTGTTAAAACATCCTATGTTTATAACTTATGAAATACCAGTAAATAATGACTTTTTTCATTAACTCATTGATTATTACAGTGTGGGCCAAAAAAAAGACGAAATCGAATTTTCTAGAAAACTAGAAGAGCTATCAATGTGCCGTTTTGAGGGTTGATAGTACTTGACAGTATCTTCATTTTGACAGTATGACCATCTCTGAGGGTCCCACCACGAAAAAGTTATTGTCGTTCTTAGAAACAAAATGCACTGTTTTTAGCCCTTTTTCTGCGCGCCTTCTCTCGTGACGCACAGGAGTTTTCAGAATCTGGTTTATGATTCATCTGAAAGCCCATCCTTGAAACTACAAGTGCTGAGGGTTTCAGAATTCCAGCTCCATTGATGGCTTCGGGAGATCGATTTGAAGCCAAAAATTTTTTGGAATTTTTTTCCGACCGTCGTCTTCCAGAAGCTGTCTACGGCTTCAGCGGTGACTTCAGAAGCTCAAATTGCACCTGAAGAAACTTCAGGGTCTTTCTGACTTCTTCACCAAAAATCGTCGGATTCTGAGAAAGTCGAATTTTCGACCCTCTGATAACCCAACTTACTGGAAGAAGGTCAAGTACCCCTGCTTCCAGAAAATCAGTAAAAATGAAGCGTAGAACAAAAAATAAATATGTTTGTAGGGGTAATCGACTCCGCTGAATCCAATGGTGATGTCGGATTCGAGATATTTCTACGAAAAAAATTTTTATTTTAATATTTGATTAAAAATAACAATAACAATAACAATCAGCTTTCAACAGTTGAATAACTGTTCAAAGTGTTCTTCTCCTGCCTGGCTGCATACTGACAACCGCTCCTTGAACTCACTGATCCAGCTACGACAAATAGCTGGAGTCAATTCATCCCAGATTTTTCTGATGGCAACCTTCAACTTTTTCAGGGTTTGGCTTTGCCGACTTACTTCCCTTGAGTTTGTAGACTGCGATCTTCTTGCATGGCTTCTTTTTCAGATCCAATTTCAGAACTCTGAACAGTTATTCAACTGTTGAAAGCTGATTGTTACTGTTGTCGTTATTTTTAATAAAATATTAAAATAAAAATTTCCTTCGTAGAAATACCGCGAATCCGACATCACCGTTGGATTCAACGAGGTCGATTACCCCTACAAGCACATCTCTTATGTGTTCTACGCTTCATTTTTACTGATTTTCTGAAAGCGGCGGTACTTGACCTCAGTCAAGTGGGCTGGGTTAACAGAAGATCAAAAACTCGACCCCCTCAGAATCCGGTGATTTTTGGTGGAGAAATCAGAAAGACTCTGAAGTTTCATTAGGTGAAGTTTCAGCTCCTGAAGTTACCGTTCAAGTCATTCGTAGCTTCTGGAAGTCGACGGTCAGAAAAAAATTCCAAAAAATTTTTGTCTTCAAATCGATCTCCTGAAGCCGTCAGTGGAGCTGGGATTCTGAAACCCTCAGCACTTGTAGTTTCAAGGATGGGCTTTCAGATGAATCATAAACCAGATTCTGAAAACTCCTGTGCGTCACGGGAGAAGGCGCGCAGAAAAAGGGCTAAAAACAGTGCATTTTGTTTCTAAGAACGACAATAACTTTTTCGTGGTGGGACCCTCAGAGATGGTCATACTGTCAAAATGAAGATACTGTCAAGTACTATCAACCCTCAAAACGGCACATTGATAGCTCTTCTAGTTTTCTAGAAAATTCGATTTCGTCTTTTTTTTGGCCCACACTGTACATCAAACAAAGTGCTCTCGCAACAGTGCACTATTTCATCGAAACGAGAGAAGAATTCGTTGACAACCATAAGAAATTTTCTCATATATTATACTGTAAAGACAAAATGACCATAAAATTTCTTAATTAATAAATGACAGTTTTCATTTTACAACTGACATCCAACGATTCAACTTTTGAGTTTTCATATCCACAAAAGTTTTTACGTAAAAAATATAAAATAGAAGTCATACAATTAGATGGTTATTTAGAAATTAAAAGTAAAATAAATAAAAAAGATCCAAATAATAATAAATCAACTTCCTCAAGCTGTTACTCAGATAATACCAATAACATTGATAATATTTTTATAACATGCAATTTAATTGAAGATTGTTATGTTAATAAAAAGATGTTTAATTCAATTTATAGATTTAGACCTAATGATGAAGTAGAAATAGAACCAAAAAATATTATTTATCATGAAGTAAGTAACAGACCAAATAAAATAAATTTAAAATTGGTGAACATTAACAATCATTTGATTGATTTCAAGAACATTAATATTGTTATTGAGTTGCATTTGAAAGACGTATCCAACAAAGTTGAATGAAAACTTCAAAGAAGTTGAGTATCATAAGTAACTATATTATTTTCAGTATATGGAGGAATTATCTTAAATCCAGAACCTGTTACATTTTTTTCCTACTAAGTAATTGATAAATTTTTTTTTGTTAATTTCTTTTTTCTAGGCTTTTTTGATGAGACATTATTTTCATCTTTATTCGATTTATCAATTGTTTCATTATTAATTCCAAGTTGACTCACTTCACAGTCACCATTTTTAACTTTAATCAACTCGATTTTATTATTAATATTTTTATCTATAGTTTATATTTATTATTTTTTTCAGTCACCAAAAATACGAACACCATTTATTATTTTAAATTTTTTAACTCTTATTTAATAACAGAACAGATGGGAATTTAGTTGAACTTCGCTTTCTTTCAACTATAATAGGTTTCATTTCAATATTTTCAGTTGGAGTTGATTCTTTCTCAAAAGAAACTAATTTAATTCTACTTTGTTTCCTTTTATTTAAAGAAAACTGAGGTGATACAATATAAATCAAAGATCTAGCAATAAATACATAAATTAGTGTCGAAGCAATTGTTACATAAATTCTCCAATACTTTAACCAATACGATTCGAATAAATTATCCAAGTCACTCATAATTTCGTGAGGTATCGCTGAGTTCTGCTCATTTTCTTCTAATTCCACATCAGCATTTAACATTTGCCTCATCTCATTTAGTAACTTTTCTTCAATGTCGGTGTAGTATTGGGGTATCAGTATTGGTTGGATGTCGATGGTGTAACATCTTGGGAGTTCCTTGATTGGGCGGAAAATTGTTGGTTCCTACTATTAGCAATTACGCTCGTTTATCTTAACAAAAGCATAGAACAAAAGAGGAAGGATCCTCGTTTGACCGAAGTCAAACTCGGACCCGTCTAAAGCTGGATTTTCTCAAAGACTGACTTTCTAACACTTTAGTTTCACTTCACAGGCGTCGGCTGACTGGGTGTAGATTTGGATTTTCTTTCTAGGCCGTTCGCGATTTAACTCCATATTTTATGCCTACATTCATGATGATAAGAATTATCATAAAAATAAGCCATCGATTAATGATGATGAAATAATTAAAAAATCAAATAAAGATGAAAATAAAGTCTCATCAAAAAAGCCTAGAAAAAAGAAATTAACAAAGAAAAATAAAGAATTTATCGATTACTTAGTAGGAAAATATGTAACAGGTTCTGGATTTATGACACTTCCTCCGTATAGTGAAAATAATAGTTTCCTTATGATACTCAACTTCTTTGAAGTTTTCATTCAACTTTGTTGGATATGTCTTTCAAATGCAACTCAATAAAAATATTAATGTTCTTAAAATCAATCAAATAATTGTTAATATCTGCTAATTTTAAATTTATTTTATTTGGTTTGTTAGTTACTTCATAATAAATAATATTTTTCGATTCTATTTCAATTTCATCATTAGGTCTAAATCTATAAATTGAATTTAGCGTCTTTTTGTTAACATAGCAATCTTCAATTAAATTACATATTATAAAAATACTATCAATTTTATTGGTATTACCTGAGTAAGAGTTCGAGGAAGCCGAATTATCTTTATGAAGTTCTATAACATAATCTTTGTTTTTTTCATTAATTTTATTATTTGTATGATTTATATTTATTTTACTTTTAATTTCTAAATAACCATCCAATTTTACAACTCCTATCTTGTACTTCTTACGCAAAAGCTCCTGTGGAAATGAATACTCGAAATTGAATCGTTGGATGTTAGTTATAAAATGAAAATCACCATTTATTAATTAGGAAATTTCCCATGATTTATTTTTTTCTGAAGTGTTGTAGAATATTTGAGATAATTTGTCGTTAAAGATATCGTATTTCCTCTAAAATAAGCCTCGGGGCTTATTTTTTCAACCATCTCCGATAGATACAAACTGATCTATTTTATTTAATAAAACTATATATTAAAACTACCCCCAAAACATTGAATGCATTAAAATAGACGTGAATGTATCTGATGTATGAGACTAACTTTAATGTATCATTTTGCGTATGCAGAGGGGAGGCTTATTTTAGAGGAAATGCGATATCTTTAACGTTATCAAGCGTAAATAATACATACCTTAAAATAATTTCCTGAGAAGCTGATCAACAGGAAATAAAAAAAATCATATGACGGTTAATTAGAAAAGTCGCCTTCTACCATATCAGAAAACGTAAAGGAAAATATGGTAAAATAAGGTGTATATAAGTAAGAAAAATGGCTGTTATTTTCAGAATACTAGCATCCCTAGTTGACAACATGAGCTGCTAAATCACCCGGTCTCTGAGTGTCGACTCGTCCTATCACTAAGGAATAGACTTAGAGTATTATGTCAATACAATAGGAGTCTTATATAATATAAATTTTCTAAAACATCTTCTCTTTCCTATTTGTGTTTATCACTTTTTTTATGATCTAAAATCTCGTCATTTATAGATTAAGAGATGTTTATGACAAAATATAACACTCATCTTCAGCTGATCATCCAATAGATTTTCTGAATTTTTCAATAGTACTCAGAGATCTTAGGAGCTTAAAGTGTTTAAATATCTTTTCAACTGTTCTGCAGCATTATAAATTTTCAGTAATCATATCTAAGGCATTTTTGGAATTTCTACTCGGAAGATTGATTGCTTCCTATTGTATCCTTGATATCTGAGAGCGTTTTATTCATGTTTTACTTATAAAATTTAATTACCCAAGTTTAAAGTTAACATAAAGAGATTCCAGATAGCTGTCCTAACAATCTCCAAAATGTTCAAGTTCACTTTGGTGATTGTTTTCGTCTATGTATTTCCGGGTCTTGTTTTGTCGGGAACATATGATCATTATTCGGCACTGAATAGACTACGTCCGAATGGGATTTCCCTGAGTTCAAGTGGGGGCTGCGATTATGATGGCCCAAAATGTACCTATCTTGGAGGAATCCATGAAAAGCCGATAAATGATATTATCACACTCAAACGTGCTAGTGGATGTAAAATTGTAGTTACCGGTGGAACTGAAAAAGGAGTTCATATTCCAGGTGGAGGACACGAACGCGGTTGGAAATTGGACATTCGACTAAACCAATGCATTAATGCCTACATCCAAAACACATTCTCCAAATGTACGAAAAATGTATGGGTTGCCAGTAGTGGAAACCGTTATTACAAAGAAGGTAACCATTGGGACATTGATTACTCGGGAAGAGGATGCTAATTGACCTTTACTCAAATCTAAATTTACGACCCCACATTCTACATCATTAACCTTATTTGGAAGAATAATCTTCATGAATACCGCTCTGAAATTTTTTATTTTTAATTCTTTAGCTAGATTTGTAATATCGTAATTAGTCAGTGGTTTGTTAATAAACATTTAAATCAAGAAAAATTGACCAGATCACATAAAAATCACATCACCATCCTGGAAGGCACGTTAGTAGTATGAGTGAAAATACCTTCAAAAATGCTTAAATTAATAGTTTTTTTGATAAAATATGTGTTATTCATCGCGTAAAACACCTATTTTTTTGGTGGAGCGAGGAGGGTGCGCTAGAAATGGTAGTGATATACTACTGCTAGAGATGGCGCCCCAGATCATCAACTTCGGCGGGTGGGCTCTCCTCTCCATTGCTAGGTGGTTTCCTCTCAGGTTCCGTTTCTTCTGGTTACTGTCAGCATAAACTCGGTCATTCTGACGATTACCTACAAGAAATAGTTCGATGTAGGTTTTGTCAGAGAAAATTATGAAATTTTCTGACCCTCGTCGTCTGAACATTGCCTTTAGTCTCGGTACCTTCTATCTTCTTTTCGCCGGCTTATTTCCCTTGAGTTCGTGAGCTGCGATCTTCTTGAATGGCTTCTTCTTCAGATCCAGTTTCAGAACTCTTTGAACAGTACTTCTGGAAGTATTATTCTCGTCAGAAAGCTTCCTACTGGAGATATGGATACCTTCTCTTTTGTGCCTGCGAAGAGATCTTCTTACCTCAGTTTGAAGTTCAAGAGTCCTTGCACTTCTTGGACGTCCATTACCAGATTTTCTGTTTGGATTCTCTTTCCGAGCATCAACACGATTCAATAAATTTGAAATTGTTGCTGGTAGGAGGTTCCTCTCAGGAAAAAAGTCGCAGATTTGTTGCAGTGTTCATCCGGCTCGTCGAAGTACAATCATCTGTCCCTTCTCAACATCGGTGAAATGAGTCCATCGTGGAGCATTCGGCTGAGGTTGTCGACGTCGGGCATCGCGAATTCGTCGGTTCCGTGCCATCAGAGTAGTGTAACGCTCACAATATGATTGGGAAAAGAAGAGTTCACCAACGGGGGACAAATTGATGAAAATCAACATCAAAAAATCTATTGCTTATTATCAATAGCAACATTTTTTAAACTAATAATGATCTCTATTACTGTCCAACAATTCCTATTTACTCCATAAACATTTGCTTTTTTGCTTAGCACAAATTTTTAACTCAACAACTGTAGTGAAACAGAAATCAAGAATACCACGAATCCGACATCACCATTGGATTCAGTGAGGTCGATTACTCCTGTAGGTATATCTGTTTTTTGTTCTAAGCTTCATTTTCACTGATTTTCTGGAAGCGGGGATACTTGATCTCTCTCCGGTAAGTCAGGTTACCAAAGGGTCGAAAATTAGACCTTCTCAGAATCCGATGATTTTTTGTGGAGAAATCAGAAAGACCCTGAAGTTTATTCAGGTGCAATTTCAGATTCTGAATTTACCGTTGAAGTCATCCGTAGCTTCTGGAAGCCAACGGTCCGAAAAAAATTCCAGAAAATTTTTGGTTCCAAATCAATCTTCTGAAGCCGTCAGTAGAGCTAGGATTCTAAAACTCTCAGCATTTGTACTCTCAAGGACGGGCTTTTGAATAAATCATAAAGCAGATTCTGGAAACTCCTGTGCGTCACAGGAGAAAGCGCGCAGAAAAAGGGTTGAAAATAGTGCATTTTGTTTCTGAAAATGACCGTAACTTTTTCGCGACGAGACCCTCAGAGATGGTCATACTGTCAAAATGAAGATACTGTTAAGTACTATCATCTCTCAAAACGGCATATTAATAGCTCTTCTAGTTTTCGAGAAAATTCGATTTCGTCTTTTTTTTGGCCCACACTGTAATAAGATACATTCCTAGAAAAGACAACTAACAGTATAACTAACACAGAGATTATCTAAACTACAGAATGCTAGTTGTAGGGGTTTTATTATGATGACATTCTCTAATTCTCTAGTAGTTAGGTTCCTTTTTAACAAGAATCAAAGAAAACACTCACTTCATTTCCTTGACAGAAAAATTCTAAGATGACTATCCCATTAGAGATCATTCTAATTGTCAATTTGACTGGTAATTTCAATTCTGCTGTCTTCTTTATCAAAACCGGAAATAAATCATTGTTTAATCCATTTTATTCTTAAGAGTAAACTAATAAAATAAACAAAATAAGTCTTGAAAACTACAAGTTTGAAATGTAATTAAGAAAAATGAACAAGATTAAATTATTAACCAAATCTTTCTTCGAGAAACGTATAAATATAGATTAATAGTGAAATTACTAAATTAAACGTTCATTTAATTCTCTTTACTCAAGTATTGACTTATAAGATACTTAGTGTCTCCACCCAGATTTAAGTTTTGAAGTGGTCTTAAAATATCCTTCATTTCTCCTTTGTTCTTGTTCTTAGACTGAAGATCGAGGAGGGCAAGGAGGATTTCTAGGTTCGTGTCTCTTCCTTCCCTAATTTTTATTTTCTGGAGTTGTTCACAGATTCTAGACAATAAATTATCTTCATTACGCACTTGACTTTGATTTGCTTCCATCTCGGGGACTGGTGGGTGAACAATTTCCGGTTGATTCTGTATTTCTCTTTTCTGTCCTAGTCGGTGATTTGGATGGTGACAAGAAAGAAGATAATCTCTGTATCTTTTTGATCCACAACAGCAGAACAGAATCATATCTTTCTGAGAGACGAATTCCCCACACTTGGTGCATATCCATCTCTTTAGATTTGGAGTGCACTCTTCTGGGCATTCTAATTCCAACACATTAAAATAGCATGAGCTTTGATTTGCCGTAGCCTCTTTCATGTCCACTAACCCAAATAGGATCTTTGTATTATTTTCATTTCCTACATATGGCTCATCTGCATCATTGTCAATAATCACTTGACAATTCCTGAATTTGGTTGTGTTATGTAGTAATGTCACAACTTGCTCATAATCAGGAGGAATTGCAATGAAGAGTCCTGTACAGTTGATCCACTCTCCATTTACTTTCATTAGAAACCATTTGTTCAGTTCTTCTAGCCAAGGTTTAATTTTCTCATATGTTCCTGGAAGATGGTCTCCTTCATCGATGTCGTTCATATTGTCCATTGCATATTTGATGTAATCAGTGTAACAGAAGAAAAGTTTCTTCAGCACCGGATACATTTTCAAGAAGTCGTTTCTGTCCATTGATTTGTAGTCTTTTTTGGCTTTATTTAAATTAGCAACAATTTTACCAAACGACTTCTCTCCTGATTCCATAACTTGAAGGATACCCGGATACTTAACCTTCTTCATCTTCATTTCAATTTTCCGGTAAACACAGTAGAGATATGTGAGGAACCATTTAAAATTCAATTCATTATTGACGACAGTTCCTCGGATTTCCTGACTTAATTTTTCATATCCAAACCTGATAGGAACATCATATTCAGAATGTTTTCCTTCCTTTATTTCATCTATGAAATTCAAAAGTTCCTCCAGAGTCATTTCTCTGATTTCATTAAAGTTGACCAGAACTCTGCATTTGGTCTTCTTTTGGGCCTCATTGAAACTTCTTTTTTCAAATAAGTTTTTTACCTAAAAGAACTTTCTATTAAAATAGATAGACAAAAATAATTCTAACATTTGCATAATTTCCTGTCAAAAACTTATTCTCAGAACTATTCATTTTATCTTTTGAAGATCTGTCAGAAATTTAATTAAAGCAAAATAAATTATTTGTTAATGTATGAGATCTATGTTTGTATATCTTACCTCATACCTATCTTCTGAAAATCCCGTTTTTGGAAACTGCACCCACAAATCCACGCCATAATCAATCTTACTGACAAAATGACTGCAATTGGATGGGTACTTTCGAAGCTTCTCAGATCTTTTTCTTTGTCTCCAGAAAGTACAACGAACTTCCCAATATTCATTGTCGTCAAAGATAATCTCAAAATCGAGGAATTGTTTGCAGCTCGGTTCTAGAAATAGACTTATCCATGGCTAAAATATCCACAATGAATTTACCCAACGAACAAGAAACTTGCCCAATATGGAATAATAATTGATAACAAATTATAAGCCACATATAACCACTCATTCTTGACTTCCGATGTAACATTAGGAGATTCTCCCTCAACCGATATCAATCGATCCAAAGATTTATTGTATCCCCATCCTAATTTGCATTCACGGCCAAGACACCAATCCATTTTAATACCAATAATAACTTAATATTTTATAATCACAGAACAATCAATAAAAATAATAACTGAATTCATCCAACTTTACAGAACTAACTGACACCTTATCACAAATAAACACCTCAAAAGAAACTTCAGTCATCTTTCAATGATCATGATTTAAGGCACTCCCTTCCATGACAGAAAACTCTCCAAAGGTCAATTTTCAACCAATACAGAAAAAAATAATAAACTGACTTAAAACTAATTTTTTATTTCTGTAGTAGCAGACGAAAGTCAGAAGATAATCTTAATAAGAATCTTAATCATTAACAAAGATGAGAAGAAGAAGAGTAGAAACAGAAGGAATCACAAGATAATGACAAACTTGGATTTCCATCTTATGAATCTAATCTACTGCTTTATATCTTCTATTTTATGTAGTTATTTAAAATTATCTTGAAGAAGGAACTAACCAACAAACAAATAGTTTTTTTACGTTGGCAAAATACAAGCAATATCAAATGAGATTTTGGCCCTAATTCAAATATGTTTTGTTCATAGAAATCTCCGTTGAACCAATTTCATCTGTCTGTTTATTGAAATAACACGTAGGAATCTGTAAACCTTCTGTAGTTTCCTAAACTGAATAAAGATTCTGCTTTTTTGAATTTTAATTCTTTAAAATTCCTCACTTTTCAATACATTTTTTAGTATTATCTGAAAGTGAGTTCTTCAACTTCCTCTGTATGAATATCGATTACGGATAAGCTGCAACGTTTAATCAATGATTTTCTTTTAAGGAACAAAGCCCATGACATGTTTAAAGGAAGAGAAGAACTATTAAAATAATTCCATCTTTAAAATATTTTATAAATTCTCGAGATTACGAAAGAGAGATTTCTTTGATTCTTGAATCCAGAAGAATTAAAGTAACACAGAATCAATTACTTCTAATAGAAGTTGTTGAATTACATCGAAACTTCATTTTTCTCAATTTCGAAAATAAGAATGTACAGTTCTTAGTTAACACTTCAAGCATTTCTAAATTTGAAATTTTATCACTCCAAATCTAGTCAAATCTATTTCACTTCCTCGCTGACATCTGTATTTTCTGACTAAATTTATCTTTGACAATAGACTTGAAGGCATCTGAAGAAACGATTTTGTACTCTAAATCTTTTTTACTAACAAATACTCTCTGAACAATTAGAGTACTGATCTCAGAAACTGAAGACTTTGAAGAAGAGAACCATCAAAAAAAGTCAATTAGTTTTTACTTGATGACTGCGAACTGCAACCTCTGAATTTCGAGATCCCGAAAATAAATCTGATATCGACATTTGATTCCAAATTTACAAATATGATTACTTCCTATTAAATTTTCTTCAAACTCAAGAAAAATCAGTTTCTGTATTGAACAAAATACAAATTAAAGAACTTGTCAACGGAATCGAAGGTAAAAAAGAGGAATAGAAAAAGAGAAAGCCAAAAAAATACCTATTCCGCGCCCACGTAAAAGAGGAAAAACTGAGAAAGAAGGTAAAAAAGAGGAATAGAAAATAAAGAGAAGACCAAAAAAATACGTATTCCGCACTTACGTAAAAGAGGAAAAACGAAGAAAGAAAGGAAAAAGGGAAATAAGAAAAGAGAAGACCAAAAAAATATGTGTTCCGCGCCCACGTAAAAGAGGAAAAACAGAGAGATGTCCTGCAACGAAAAGAAGAAAACGCGGACGGGAAAAGTTTTGAAGACTGTTGTTATTTTTAAATTTATCAATTTTGTAATTGTTTTATTTTCTTTTGCAATCCTCAATATCTGGTCTTGGCCAGTGAGAAAAAAGTAAAGACTTTGTAGTTCTCTCCACAAAAATTAAAAATTGAAATTTATTCGGAATACAAAAGCAAATTTTTTTTATTTTTTAAACTACATAATTAAAGTTTAAAATGAAACGTTTTACATTCTTGTGAGATACTGTAGAAGTATATATTTCATTGTTATTTAATTAAATTAAAAGTACACTGAAAATAAAAAATTTTTAATTATTTTTAAATTTTTTTTAACAATTTTAATAATTTTTTTACTTTTTAAACAATTTTAATTATTTTTAAATTTTTTTAATTTTTTTACTTTTTTTACTTTTTTAACAATTTTAATTATTTTTAAATCTTTTTATTTTTTTTAAATTGAGACAAAAATAGAAATTGTACGTTTTTCGGAACCTAAAATCGAAACTTAAAATAATTTAGGATTTGATCGAATTAGATCCTGTTTCCAGAATCCAAATTTTTAGTCATACTATTGTAAAAACCAAAAATGGGCGTTTTTACGAAATTATTTCAACATTAATTTTTTGAATTTTTTAGGAACTTTTACAATTGTCATAAAACTTTAAAAACCGATTTCGATTACTGTAATGATTTTCTGAATTTATTTTTTTTATTCAAATTTTAAAAAATTTAAAATTTTCAGAATTATAAAAAACTTTAAAAACCAATTTCGATTACTGTAATGATTTTCTGAATTTATTTTTTTTATTCAAATTTTAAAAAATTTATAAAATTTAAAATTTTCAGAATTATAAAAAACTTTAAAAACCGATTTCAATTACTGTAATGATTTTCTGAATTTATTATTTATTATTTTTTTTATTCAAATTTTAAAAAATTTGTAAATTTAAAATTTTTATAAAATTATTTTGAATTTTTAGGATTGTAGGAAAACAGGGAATGTGAATTGTCAAATTTGCGATTTTTTTGTTTTCGTTTGCTCTGCTTGGGAATTTAAAAATTATACTTTTTAAAAATTAAAAATAAAAGTTTTTTGAAATTTTCTTGAAAAAATTCCCAACATTATTCCAAAAATTTAGATAAAAAAAAATTTGAGTCGATTTTAATAAAATTTTTATTTTTTTCGATAGAATTCAAAAGTTTTGAAAAAATTCATATTTTTATAAAAATTAAAAAATAAAAATTTTCGAAATTGTTTTTAAAAGAACTTTTAAAAGTTAAGTAAAAAATTCAAAAAATTGAAATAAAAAAGTCGATTTTAATAAAATTGCCAAATTTACCATTTTTATCGTTTTTTTTGAAATTTTCTTTTTTTGGCGGGAATTCAAAAAACTTAAATAAAAAAGTCAATTTTAATAAAATTACCAAATTTATCATTTTTGCAACTTTTTTCGAAATTTCCTTTTTTGGCGGGAATTCAAAAAATTTAAATAAAAAAGTCGATTTTAATAAAATTACCAAATTTACCATTTTTATCGTTTTTTTTGAAATTTTCTTTTTTTGGCGGGAATTCAAAAAATTTAAATAAAAAAGTCAATTTTAATAAAATTGCCAAATTTACCATTTTTACAATTTTCTTCGATATTTTTTTGGCGGGAATTCAAAAAATGCAAAAACATTATTTTTTACTTTGTTATAACATTTTTGAAAATATTCCCGTCATTTCCGCGCCTACTCCGACATCCGGGGTAGACCATCTCATGTGATTAATTCCTGTCATCTGGAAGTCTGGTATCTTGAGAAATTCCTACATGAACTTTTTGAGTCTTCACGCCTTCTGATTCTTGCATAATTAATAGAAAATTGAACTTTAATCTTGAAATAAATTATATATAATCTTGAAGGTCTTAAAATGGACAATTAAAAATCATCTTCCACTTTTATAATTTTTTGAAATATTTTATAAAAAATTTAAATTCTAATATTTTTTAATTTTTTAAAAATCTAAAATTCTAATATTTTTTAATTTTTAAAAAATCTAAAATTTTTAATGTAAAAAAATTAAAATTAAATTATGTTTAAAAAAATTTAAATTATTTTTTATTTTTCTAAAAACTTAAATTCTCAATTTTTTTAAAATTATTTTTAAATAAAATAGTTTTAATAAATTCGAAATTTACACAATATTGCAAAAAAATAAAAAATTAAAAAATTGAATTTTAGTGGTTTTTGGAATTTTTTCAGAAAACACAATTAGTCGTAATCAGTTCGAAATTTATATTTAATTATAAAAAAATTACCGAAATTAATGATATAAAAACAGAAAATTATTTTTGCAGAATTTCTTTCAAAAATTAGAAAATTATTTTTTTTAAAATAAAAATTTTAATTTCAAACATTTTTAAAATTATTTAAATTAAAAAAAAATAAATTATTTAAATTAAAAAAATAAATTTTTTTCGTCCATGTATGAAAATTTTAATTTTGAATATTTCTGAAATTTCTTTTTTAAATTATTTTAATATGTATAATAAATGTGAAATTTTCATTTAATTGTGAAATAATCGATAAAATTAAAATAAATAAAAATTAAAAATTTTTTGTTCGTATGACATTACACATTTTTTACGATTCTTATTTTTCAAAATAGTACTTTTTGAAGACAAACAACAGATTTTGAACATTTTTAAGATCTTCAAAATGATGTATAGCTCATTTCAGAAAGCTACTTTTTTAAACGCGTTCCCCTGTGAATATACTAAAGACTCCAATATTCTTAATAGCTGACTTTCTGGAATGTTCCTTCATTTGTTCGTTATTCATGTGACCTTTATTTTTCAAATCTTAATCCAATGAAGTCATTTTTTATTAAAAGTTTGTTTTTTTGAAATTATTTTATAAATATAAAAAAGAGGAAGCGGGAGTTTCTTTTGTAGCGCAGTGGTAGAACCGCGCGACTGTCGCGCTCCGGAACCCAGGTTCGACTGTTTCCAATTACGGGAAATATTTTGCGTGGATGTTCCTCAAAAGGAAAGGCCTTCCCTAAGGCGGAATAAACGGTGTGATGAGGAAGATATAAGCTCAGAAATGGCATGTCATCGAGTTTTTTTCAGCTTTCTGAACATGAGAAATTCGATCTGTGTTGACAGCTGAGATCAATTTTCTTTTTTATGCAAAGAAAAGTTATACATGATGTAACATTGAAGTAATTTTTCCCAGGTAGTCAGCAAACTCGGAAAATTGAAATGATCCCTTTGATCTTTGTTATTTTCTTACAACTCATCTCGAAAATTAAACGCTTTTTTTATTTTTGGATTAAAATTCCTCCCCTTGCAAAGTTCTTAATTCTAATAAAAATTTTAGAAGTTTCTAGAATCCAATAATAAATTCTGAAAATTTCTAAATTCCAATAAAAAAATCTTAGAAGTTTCTTAATCTCAATAATAAATTTTGAAAATTTCTGAATTTCAATAATAAAATTTAGAAGTTTCTTAATTCCAATAATAAAATTTTAGAAGTTTCTAGATTCCAATAAAAAATTCTGAAAATTTCTAAATTCCAATAATAAAATTTTAGAAGTTTCTTAATCTCAATAATAAATTCTGAAAATTTCTAAATTCCAATAATAAAATTTTAGAATTTACTTGAATCTTCTAAAAACCTCTAAAATTTTACAAGTTTTTTAAAAATTTTTGATCTGAAACTGAGAATTCTACAAAATTATGGAAATTTACACAGAAATAATCCAGTGAAGAAATTTATTTTTTTTATCTTAAAAAGTATAAAAACTAAAATTAACTATTATTCACTTTTCGCCAAAAATTCAAGATTGGCATTTATTCACATTTCGCCAAAAATCTGAATTTTGTATTATTAATTTTTTGCCAAAGATTAATTTTTGGCATTCGTTCATATTTCGCCAAAGATTAATTTTTGGCATTCGTTCATTCTTTGCCAAGAATTTACAATTGGCGTTCGTTCACATTTCGCCAAAGATTAATTTTTGGCATTCGTTCATATTTCGCCAAAAATTTACAATTGGCATTCGTTCATTTATTGCCAAAGATTAATTTTTGGCATTCGTTCATTCTTTGCCAAGAATTCAAATTTGGCATTCGTTCACTTTTCGCCAATAATTTTTTTTAATTTGTTTACCTAAAACTTATGGAAAATTAAAAATCAATATTTTTAACTTTGAGTTTTGGAAATTCGTCTCGAGAAAATTTTGTAAAATACTTATTTTTGTTTATCAAAATCACATGATTTTAAATCGAAAATTTTATTCATTTTTGGATATTTATCTTTTGGAACTTTTTCATGTTTATTTTTCTGTAAAATTTTCTGCAAATTGTTTTTTTAAAATTAATTAAGTTCGATTTCGAGGATTTTTGATTTTTTTTGTTTTTTTAATTTTCCGCAAGGCTCAATCATCGCTTTTTTGCAAAGACCGAATTCAATGTCGATTTCAAGTGGATTTCGAGAGGACAGATTTTTTCGAAAATTTGACGGAAATACTCGATCAAAGATTTCCGATTTTAATTTTGTATTTAAACCGAATTTTTATGGCCAAAAATGGGAAAATTTAATAACAAAAAAATTATCTTGTTTTCGACAGGTTACTGTAATGAGGATTTTTTGAATCTCTGGTAGTACTGTAACAAGTAACCCTCGAAGGCGCCAGGGAATCGAGTACCCCCGTGTGGTCCTGATTGGGATTTTTCAGATTTATTTTAGTTCTGAAAAATTAATTACGAAATCGTCACAAAAAATCGAAATTTTAGGTTAGTTTAGATTTCAGAAATTCGTATCGGAAAAATTTTATAAAAAATTTTATTTTTCATTTTTTATAATTATGTGATTAATTTCGAAATTATATAAGATTAAAAAATCCTCACTAAACACGAAAATTCTTATACAGATTACTGTAGTTCCTAAAAAGTCCCAAAAATTCGTGTCGGAAAAATTTTTTAGTTTTTTAAATTTCTACTTTTTTTAAACTTTAAAATTTCTATTTTTTTTTAAATTTTATTTCTTTAAGTTTTTTAAACTTTAAACTTCTATTTTTTTTTTAATTTTAAATTTTTTAACAATATATGGTGAACATGGTTCATTATTTGTAAACTACTTCCTACGCAAGTAAACCTCGATTGATTCAGTTATGTTTGTTCTTGTCATCCGGTCAACTCGTGTTTTCTGGAACAATGAGGTTTTTGAAAAATTTGATTTACTTTCTATCAACTTCCGGAAAAATTCTCCAGATTGGAAAACCTTAGAAAAATGAAGATTCTCCAGATTGGAAAACCTTAGAAAAATGAAGATTCTCCAGATTTGCAAGTCTTAGAAAAATGAAGATTTTTTAAAATCTTTAATTTTAAAAATAATTTTTAATTTTTATATTTCTTTAGAGCTAAATTGACAGAATAGTCCTCTGTAATGAGTCTACTTTACAATAAATATAATTTTAATAAGAAAGAAATAAAAAATTTAATCAAAGTTAATTTGTTTTTAGGCTGATGGAGTAGGAAGCTGGTTTGTGCGCTAAGTTGCACTCGCGCCGGTAAGTAAGACGTCTCAAAATGGTCTTCAGGAACTTTCGCGGTGGGAGTTGGTTTTTCTTTTTAGATTGTTTTTATTTTACTCATATCGGTAAATAATCGATTTCTTTAGTTTTCAAGAACTTTCGTGGTGAAAGTTAATTTTTTTTAATTACTTTTTTATTCTTTTCTATTCTCACTGATAAATTATTATTTTTATGATCTTCAAAGACATTCGTTGTGGGAATTAATTTCTCTTTTCAAATCATTTTTATTTTACTCATATAGGTAAATAATCGATTTCTTTAGTTTTCAAGAACTTTCGTGGCAAAAGTTAAATTTTTCTAAAAATAATTTTTACATTTTACTCTTACTATCATCTTCGAGAACTTTCGTGGTGGGATTTTAAAAAATTCTTTAGATCATTTTTATCCTATTTTTCACTCAATGATAAATGATCACTTTTACCGTAATTTTGGGAAATTTTCGTGTCAGAAATTGACTTGCCGTTTTTTAAATTTATATTTACACTGTATTTCATCCACTTTGGTGAACAGTAAGCTTTGCCATAGTCTTCAGCAACTTTCGTAGTGTGAGTTGACGTCATTCTGCTCTTATGCTTTTCTTGCGCAAAATTTCATTCATCTTAGAAAACGAACGATCTCGTCATAAATTTTGAGAACTTTCTTGGTATGAATTAATTTTAATTTTTAACATTATCACTTAAACCGAATTTAATTATAATTTAAAAATTGAATGATTTCATTTTCGAAGGTTTTTGTGATGGGATTTCTATTTCGTTTTATCAAAGTTGGTAGTTAGAGTCTGAGGTCGAAGTCGATAGTCAAAGTTCGAACTCAAAGTTAATGGTTAAAATTAGAAGTTGGTAGTTTGATTGTCAACTTTGACTTTGAACTCAAAGTTGATTGTCAAAATTAGAAGTTGGAAGTTAGAATTTGAGATCGAAGTTAATAATTAAAGTTGATAGTTAGAGTTCGAAGTCAAATTTAATAATTAAAGTTGGTTATCAGAATTCAAAGTTAACGATCAAAGTTCGAACTCAAAGTTGATCGTTAAAATTAAAAGTTTGAAGTTGACAGTTAAAGTTCGAGGTTGAAATTTAGATTCTCTGTGCTAAGACACAAGTTATATCTTGATTCCAGAAATTTATATATCAAGTTCCATCAATTTAAGTAAAACCAATTTTCGAGGTAGGAAATATCCGTGTACCACCAATGGGAGAATTGGGTCAAAGGAGCAGAATAATTGAAAATTATTTGAAATTGTTTGTAAATTTTGATTTTGTGCGACATAGGAATAAAAATATAAAAAAAGTATTAAAAAAATATCCGTATGTTGTTTAAATGTGAAAAACCCGAATTTTAACCTCGAACTTTGACCTTTAACTTTGATCAAACAGAAAACAGCGTTCTAAGGCGAAATTTATACCTTTCGTTCTGGAAACACGTGGTTGTGTTTGTATTTAAATATCCAAATAAAGTCTATCTGTCAATTCAGACAAACGAATTTCCGAAATAGAAAAAATCACGGAAAGTATATTTACTCCAAGTGGCCTTTTGAAATGACTTATGTCGTTTTATAGCTCTTGAAATGCACATTCAGAATCTGTTGTCTTTTTCTACTGAATACTCTTCTGGAGTAAGATAATTGGAAAAGAAATATAAAATTCCTCAATTTCGAAGAAAAATAAAACTCTTTTTCGACGTTTGAGTTATGTTTTTGATACATTCATTTTCTGCATTAAATACAGTAGAACTTGGATGCAAGATACCCCTGCTATAATGCATTTCTTGTTATAGCATACAGTGTGAGTGAGTTTGGTTATTCTGTCTTCAAATTTACCCTGGTATTAATATATCCTTTCTTATAACATACGCTTTATCCGGTTCTAAGGGGGTATCTTGTATCCAAGTTCGACTGTAATACTATCATAAAAAATGGAAATAAAACAAGTTTATTTTGAAATTGTAATACAGTAGAACTTGGATGTAAGATACCCCTTGGGACTGGGTAAAGCGTATCTTATAACAAAGGATATATTACAGGAGAGGTAATTTTGAAGATAGACTAACCAAACTCATTCACTCAGATCGTATGTTATAACAAGAGATATATTATAGCGAGGGTGTTTTATATCCAAGTTCTACTGTATCAACTTAGATAAGGCAGATTTTTAAAATCAAAATTTATGGATGTTTTTTAACATAAAAGTCAAAATTTCGACATTGAACCCTGAATTCCAACTTTGATAATATGAAACACAGATTCTGGTTTTGAATTCTAACCCTTGACTCGGATAGAATAGAGCTCTGATTTCACATTTCGCGACACAGGTCTCGACCGCTCACGTCTTCCGTTGCGTTTTTTCAAAATTTGAACACCTGCAGATTTTCAATGAAATAAACAGTATCCTCGTTTTTATTCTTTTTTAAATATTTTTTCGGTGGTTTCAATTTTCAGTATTTTTGAATTTGCAAGTTTTTTTGATTTTAATATTTGCAGAATTTTCAAAAAAATCATTTTTAAGAACTTCCAAAGTTTAGAAATTTTGAACTTTTTGAATAAGTTAGAATTTAAAATTTTTAAAATTATTTTTGATTTTTTTAGGAAAGTTTGGTTATTGAAGAGATTTGCCTCAGGGCATGAGGCTGACTAATGTGCCAAGTGGGTTTATCCGCCTCCGTTGTCACCTGTATTTTGGTCTATTTTAAATTTATACATTAATCCTAAAATAAATTTTTTTTAACAAAATTAAAATTTCACAATTATTTTCGAAATTTGTAAAATTTTTCAAAAATTTTAGAAATATGCGGAATTTTCGAAATTAATGAAAAATTTCTGAAAAACCACAGAATCTAACTAGGTTCTGAAGTTTTCTAGAATTTAATGATTTTCAAAACTTAGGATTTTTCAAAGTTTTAGAATCTCATACAATTTTACAGAACCTTTGAGAATTTTCTGAAGTCTTCTGGGATCTTTTAAAAATTTCTGTAACAATTCTTAAGATAGAAAACAAGATAATAATAATAATTTTTAATATAACAATAAAAACACAATTTATATTAAATCTTAACACAATATAACTAATAACTTCTTCCATGCCTTACAGTATCCCACACTCCCTGATATTCAGGCTATCTCTTTAGTGTTCTTTTTTAATTTAATTTCCTGTCTCAACAGTAATCTAATCATAGGTCATGTTATGTTGATCAAAAACCAACTATTAAGATAGAAAACAAGATAATAATAACAATCTTTACTAAAATAATAAAAACACAATTTATATTAAATCTTAACACAATACAATTAACAGTTTTTTTTATATATTACAGTATCCCACACTCCCTGATATTCAGGTTATCTCTTTAGATGTTCTTTTTTAATTTAATTTCCTGTCCTAATAATAATTTAAAACTTCGATTTCTAAATATTTCCAAAAATTCAAAGCCATTTCGTCATCGTTTTCAAATTTTATAAAATGACATATTTGTTTTATTCTTTTTAATCAAAATCTCACGGCGATTTTTGAACTTCCGTCGAATTGCTCAAATTTCTGTTCACATTTTGATTCATTTTGCTGCTCGGAAAAGTGCTTTCACAAAGAAATATCTGGCTTTGGATCAAGTTTCCTGAAAAAGTCTGATTCAGGTTTCCTTGCGACTGAAAGGTCGCCATTCCTCGACCTCTGGATTGTCCTTTATGCCGGACAAAAATGGAATATTTGGCTATTTTTGGACGTTTCCGGAAACTTGAAACAGTCGCTTTTTTAATGATGTTTTTCAATTAAAAAATAAAATTAAAAAATTATTAATTTCTTTAAAAAAATAAATTTAAAATTATTAAATTTCTTTAGAAAAATAAATTTAAAATTATTAAATTTCTTTTAAAAAAATGAGAATTTAAAAATTACTAAATTTTGTTAAATAAAATTAAAAAATTATTAATTTTTAAAAAATGAAAATTTTAAAATTTTTAATTTTTTTTTAAATAAAATTTTAGAATTTTCTACTTAAGAATAAAAATTATAAAATTTCGTGAAAATTGTCTCAGCACGAGTTTTTGGAATTTTCCACTTGAAACCAAAGATTGTACAAATTTTGTAAACATCTCCTTAGTGAAAATTTTTAGGGTTTTTGACTTGAAACCAAAGGTTGTCAACATTTTTTAAAAATTGCTTTGACAAAAATTTCTGGTATTTTCCACTTGAGACTAAAAACTAAAATTTCGTGAAAATTATCTTAGCATGAATTTTTAGAATCTTCCATTTGAGACTAAAAACTAAAATTTCGTGAAAATTATCTTAGGACGAATTTTTAGAATTTTCCACTTGAGACCAAAAACTAAAATTTTATAAAAATCGTCTTAGCACGAATTTTCCATTTGAGACCAAAAGTTGTGAAAATTACGAAATTTTCCACTTGAGACCAAAAACTAAAATTTTATAAAAATTATCTTAGTACGAATTTTTAAAACTTTCCATTTAAGATCGAAAACTAAAATTTTTTATTTTTTATAAAATTTCAAATTCATATTGTTAAGAAAATGAAAATAATTTAAAATTTCTAAAAATAATTTGAAAAAAAAATTCTGAAATTCACCACTTGAAACGAAAAACTTAAAAATTCAACGTTTACCTGTTTTTTTCGAAATTTCATAAATTTTCCAAAGTTTTAAAAATACTACAATTTTATCCAAATATCGTAATAAAAAAACTCCAAAAATAATTTATTTCAATTTTTTAAAATTTAATTTATCTAAAAACCTTTTTGAAATTAATTAATTTTTTAAATTTTCGAAATTATTTTATTTTTTAAATTTAATTTACTTAAAAAATTTTTGGAATTAATTTATTTTATTTTTTTTCGAAATTAATTTTTTTTATTTTTTTTTGAAATAAATTTATTTTTATTTTTTTGAAATTAATTTATTTTTATTTTTTTTTTGAAATTAATTTATTTTTTAAAACGTTTATTTTTCATCTTTCAAAGTTTATTTTTCCACTTTAAAAATAACCAAAAATAATTTGATAAAAAACCGACTATACGAAACGAAAAAAACCTGTGAATCCTCTCATCTTTCTAAATGGCCCTCTTGCCCTAGGGGCTTTTTGGACAACCTAATCCAAATTTGAACTTTTTTATGACAATCGTAAAAAAATCCTTTTTTTAAAAACCAAATTAAAGCCGATTTTGGAAGTTTTTTAAAGAAATTTATTTAATCAAATTTTTAAACAAAATTCGTTTAATAATTTTATTTTTTTTTAAATTACAAAAATTCAATTTTATTTTTTTTTAATTTAAAAAAAATTATTTTTTACAATTTTTAAAAATTTTTATTAAAAAAAGTATTTTTTTATTTTTTAAAGCTTTTATTTAAAAAAAGTATTTTTTTATTTAAAAAATATTTTTAAAATTAAAATTAAAATTTTTTATTAATTTAAGAAAAATTTTATTTTTTACCATTTTTTTAAAAATACTTTTTTCTTTTTTTTAATTTTTTAAAGTTTATTTACTAAATATTTTGTAGAATTTTGTTTAATTTTTAGATAAGTTTATTTAACGAATATTTTTTTCAAATTTCCTTTTAATTAAAAATTTTTTAATGAATTTTTTTGAACTTTGCTCAAGTTAAAAAAGTTGAAAAATTTTTGAAATTTTTAAAAAATTTTCAAATAAAAAAATTTAATAAACAAGTTTTAAAATTTTTTATTTTTAAAAACTTTATAAATTCAAAAATTTCTCAATCAAATAAAAATTTAAATTTTTTAAATTTTAAAATAATTTTTTAAATTTTATTTTTTTTTAAATTTTTAAATAATTTTTTTTTAAATTTATTTTTTTTAATAAATATTTTTAAATTTTTTTTAAATTTTTGTTTATTTTTCAACTTTTTTTAAATTTTTTCCTATTTTTTTGAATTTTAGTTAATAAATATTTTTTGTTTTTAGAAAAAATCGATGAACTAAGTTTTTGAATTTTATTTTGAAAATAAAACATAGGTCAGACTCTGGAATTTTTCTCGTAAATCGGGTTTTCACAACTTATGTTTCTTAAACAAATATCGAAAGTTTCAAAAAAAAGTTGTTCGCTTTCGTAGTCTCGACCAACTTATCCAAAATATAAATAATCCTTAAATATTATTAAATCATACTGTATTGAATTTTCGGAAATTTTATAAATTTTAAATTTTAACCAGTTTTTTTTGAAATTTTATAAATTTTAAATTTTAACGATTTTTTTCGAAATTTTATAAATTTTAAATTTTAACCAATTTTTTTGAAATTTTTTAAATTTTTAAATTTTAACCAATTTTTTTCGAAATTTTATAAATTTTTTTAAATATTTTAAATTTTAACAAATTTTTGAGAATTCTGAAATGTTTGATAGAATTTTGGAAAACTTCAAAAATTTTCAATTGAGTTTCGAAGACTCTAGAAACTTCTGTGAAATTTTCGATGACTTCAGAAATTTTCACTGAATTCTGAAAAATAAAAAAAAATTTTTCTAAGATTCTCGAAAACTTCAGGAACCTTCATAAAATTTTAAAATTTTTGAAAATTTTTTGTAAATTTTAAAAACTAAAATATTTTTATAAAATTCTGAAGTTGTGAAATTTTTAAAATTTAAAAATTTTTATAAAATTCCAAAATTTTTAAAATTTGAAAATTTTTGAAAGTTCTTACTGTATTTCAGCAACTCTGAAATATTTTTATAAAATTCCAAAATTTTCATAAAATTTAAAATCTTCAGAATCTTATTCGATTCTGAAAAATCCCGAAAGTTCAAACTAGATTTTCAAAAATTCAGAACTTTCCACGGAATCCTATTCGAATAAACTAAAGTACGATTACGGTAGAAATTGGAAACAAAATGAAATCCAAATATAGTTTGAATTGCTCAAAAATACGTGAAAATTTCAAAGAAAAAAATTTATTTTTTGAAAACATCCCAAAAAGAGAATTTATTTTTTGAAAATATCCCAAAACAGAAATTTCTTTTATAATATCCCAAAGCGAAAATTTATTTTTTGATAATATTCCAAAACGAAAATTTATTTTTCCACAATATCCCAAAACGAAAATGTATTTTTCCACAGTATCCCAAAACGAAAATTTTTTTCTACAATATTCCAAAAAGAAAATTTATTTTTCCACAATATCCCAAAACGAAAATTTATTTTATAATATCCCAAAACGAAAATCTGTTTTTCTACAATATCCCAAAACGAAAATTGTTTACAATTTGTTTTTGAATTTTTATTTTGATCATTGTGAAAAAATTTGCGATTTTTGAGCTGAAAAAATTGTGTTTTAATTTTCTTCGTCAAAACCACTAGGACGCATTTTCCGTTTTTTTGACGTCCTTTGTCCCAGAAATTTATCAAATTTTAAACTTCTTCTTTTTCAATTCGATGGTTTTTAATTGTTTCTTTTTTATTAATTGAGGAAGGAATTTGAGACTTTATCCTCTGTTGCCTCAGGGAACCACAAAAGAGGTTTGGATTCTCTTGTCTAAAATGATAAAAAATAATTTTTAAGTTTATTCCAAAATATTATTTTTTTAAAAGAAATTTTTACAGTAACCTTACTTCTTCAATTACTGTAAAATTACCTTCTTTAATTACTGTAGAAAATAATTTTTAAGTTTATTCCAAAATATTATTTTTTTAAAAGAAATTTTTACAGTAACTCTACTTCTTTAATTACTGTAAAGTCATATTTTTAAAATTACTGTAAGAAATAACTCTTAAATTTATTCCAAAATATTATTTTTTTAAAAGAAATTTTTACAGTAACTCTACTTCTTCAATTACTGTAAAGTCATATTTTTAAAATTACTGTAAAATCATATTTTTATATTTATTTCAAAATTTTTACAGTAACCTCACTTCTTCAATTACTGTAAAATTACCTTCTTTAATTACTGTAGAAAATAATTTTTATATTTATTCCAAAATATTATTTTTATAAACGAAATTTTTACAGTAACCCTACTTCTTTAATTACTGTAAAATCATATTTTTATATTTATTTCAAAATTTTTACAGTAACCTTACTTCTTCAATTACTGTAAAATCATATTTTTTAAAATTTTCTTTTTTTACAGTAACTCTACTTCTTCAATTACTGTATTTTTTAAATTATTACAGAATTTTACTTTTTATAAAAAGTTCTTTTACAATAAAATTAATTTTTAAAATTACCGTAGAACTAAGTCGTTTACAGTACTGTAAAGTTAATTTTTAATTTTTTTAAGTAAAAATTTAAATTTTTTTAAAAATAAGTTTTCATTTCTTTAATTTTCTAAAATAAAAGTTTTATTTTTTTTAAATTAATGTTTAAATTTTTATTTTTTTAAAATAAAAGTTTTGATTTTTAAATTTTTTAAATTAATGTTTAAATTTTTATTTTTTTAAAATAAAAATTTTGATTTTTAAATTTTTATTTTTGTTTGTGCTTCGAATTTTGGTCTTTTTTTAAAATTGGTATTCTGAAACAGCAGAAATTGGCAATTTGGAAAAATTGTCCAAATTTTTTTAATTCGAAAAACCCACAAATTGACCTTCGAGGTACTTGCTGAATTTTCTTGATGAAAAAATTGTTTAAAATTCGGATTTAGTCCTGTGACTGATCTGTCTTTTTTTCGGTTTTGATACTTAATAAAAATTTTCGAAAATATTTAATTTGCAAAATTTTTTGGAACTATTTTTATTATTTTCAGATATTTTGTTTTTTCATCATAAAGTCTGTTTTTAAAAAAAATAATTTTAATAAATAATTCGAATTTTTCGTTTGAAACTTCTTTAAAAATTTCAATTTTTTTAATTTCATAAAAAATCAATTTTTTCTTTTTTTACATAAAAAAATGTATAAAATTATAGAAAAACCTCTGAAAGTTCTTAAGATATAAAAATAAATAAAAAATGATGAAATTTGTATTTTTAAAAACTTTTAAAAAAAATAATTCAATTGGCCTTGAACTTTTTTATATGAAAATACATATAGAATTGTAGAGATTTTTCTGGACATTCTGAAAATATAAAAATATAAAGAAAATAACGAAATTTCAGATGAAATTTGTATTTTTAAACAATTTTAAAAAATTGAAAAATAATTTTACTGGTCTCGAACTTTTTTATATGAAAATACATATAGAATTGTAGAGATCTTTCTGGACATTCTGAAAATATAAAAATATAAGGAAAATGATGAAATTTCGAATGAAATTTGTATTTTTAAAAAATTAAAAAAATTGAAAAATAATTTTACTGGTCTCGAACTTTTTTATATGAAAATACATATAGAATTGTAGAGATCTTTCTGGACATTCTGAAAATATAAAAATATAAGGAAAATAATGAAATTTCAGATGAAATTTGTATTTTTAAAAAATTTTAAAAAAATGAAAAATTATTTAACTGGTCTCGAGCGGAAAAATCACTGCCACTCGCCCACTCGTTAAACTTTTTGGAATTGATTTTTGTTCTTTAATTGACTTTCGACGAATAAATAATTCACAAGAAACAATTAAAATTCACTTTTAGATAGTATGTAATTTCATACTTTCTCACTTTTACAATTTTGCAAAATATTCTTTCTTGATTCAACTTGTCAACTTTGAACTGGTCTCTTCTGGAAATTTCCCAATCCACTTTGTTAAAATTTCCAAAAAAAAAAATAAAAAAAATAAATAAAAATAAAAAAATAAATAAAAATAAAAAATGTAAATTTTCTCAAGAATCAAATTTCAATTTTTCCAAAAACTTAGTTTTTTATCATTTTTGACTTTTTTAATTTAAAATTTTTATTTTTTTTTAAATTTTAATAATTGAAAAAATTAATTTTAGTTTTTGAATTTTTTTTATATTTGAAATTTTAAAAATTCTAATTTTTCTTTGAATTTTAAAAATTTTATTTTTTTTTAATTTAAATTTTTTTTATTTTTTTTAAATTTTTTTGTAAATTTTATTTTTTGAAAATTTGGATTTTTAAATTCGGAGAATCAGAATCACGAGGATCCTTGACCTTTGTCTCGAGGAAAGATGAAAGTTCGTCGAGGAGGAAGTGAAAGTGCCCTTTCGTTGATTCCGATGATTTTTGTCCAGACAATCCGCGAATTTTTGAGGACGAAGGTCTTTTACAATATTTTAAAAATAATACCTAAGTTCGAAATTTCTAAAAAATTTTTAAAATTCATCTTTAAAAAAATTAAAAAACTTATTTTTTATGAATATCTCAATTGGCATTTATTTACATTTCGCCAAAAATCCAAATTTCTCATTTTTCATAATTTTTTAAAGTTTTAATTTTTTTTAAATAAAATCTTCAAAAATCGAAAATTTTAAAAATCTTTAAAAAATAAAAAATTTCGAAAATTTTAAAAAACTAAAAATCTAAAAATAAAAAATATTTTAAAATTTCGAAAACGTTTAAAAATAAAAAATATTTTAAAATTTCGAAAATATTTAAAAATAAAAAACATTTTAAAATTTCGAAAATGTTTAAAAATAAAATTTTTTTTAAAATTTTTAAAATTTCGAAAATTTCATAATTTCTGAAATCTTTGAACATCTTCCAGAATCCAGTAAAAACTTCCGGAATCAAGAATTCTTAAACTTTTCACAAAATTCCCAAATTTCTATTGAAACGACTTCGGAAAAGTACACATTTTTAATTTTTATAATATATGGAATCTTAATTGGCATTCATTTGTCTTTAAAAAGTTAAATTTGGCAGCATTTGTACTTGGCCAAAAGTTTGATTTTCGGTTTTTTCAAACTAGAATTTAAAAATTTTTGAACTTTCGTGTCAGGACAATTTGTACTAAAAATAGAAATCTGACAATATTTCCATTTCGCCAAAAGTTTAATTTGGCATTGATTCACCTTCCGCCAAAAATATAAATTTGGTAATTTTCACACTTTGCCAAAAATTACATTTTGGCATTCATTCACATTTCGCCAAAAATCCAAATTTGGCATTGGTTCACATTTCGCAAAAAATATAAATTTGGCAATCATTCACATTTCGCCAAAAATTACATTTTGGCATTGATTCACTTTTCACCAAAAATATAAATTTGGCATTCATTCACATTTCGCCAAGGATCCAAATTTGGCAATATTCCTATTTTGCCTAAATTTTTATTTTTTATCCTTCAGAATCCTATTTAAAAACTTTTGATATTTCTTGGATTGAAATTTTTTCAATTTGCGAGAATTCGTGTCGAGACAATTTCGCGATAATATTGATTTTAAATTTTTATAATATAATTTCGAAATTTTACCGTTTCAGATGCCAGTGTGAAATTCTTAAAAAATCAAGGAAAAACAAAAAATGGAATTTAATTCGAGTTTGCTTCAAACATCGTCTCCCTTGGAGGACTTCATCGAGGAGCCCTCAGGGCCTATCGACAGATCCGTCATGAACGAACCTGTTGTTAAAAGTTTTTTTTTAGCAACATATATTTTGGTTTTTTTAAGTTGTGTTTTCGGAAACAGCTTAATTATCGTCGTCATAATTTCGAACAGAAACATGAGGACAGTGACGAATTTCTTCTTGGCTAATCTGGCCATTGCGGATCTGCTTGTTGGAATTTTTTGTGTTTTTCAAAACGCTGCTCATTTCGTGCTTTTCGAACACGGTACTTGGCCATTCGGAAAAATGATGTGTCATTCCTACAGTAAGCTCGATTTTTTAAATTTTTATTTTTTATTTTTTATTTTTTTTAAGTTTATTTATTACACATGATTCCGAACATCAGTGCCGGGATTCTGGTCCTGCTGTCGATCGAGAGATTCATCGCCGTGATCCGTCCGATGATCGTCCACCATCTGATGACCAAGGGAGTCCTGGTAGCAAGTACCGTAGTCGTCTGGACAGCAGCCGCAATTATGAATCTTCCTTATCTCATCGCGGTTCAGTACATAGAATTGGAAAATCCAGAAACCAGAGAACATTATGGAGTGAGATTTCCGTTTCTGAATCACTGACTACAGTAAACCAACCAACTAAATTAAAACCAAAAATTGGAGATTTTCAAATTTTAAATAAGTTTAATTTTTAAATTTAAATTTTTCGAATTAGTTCAAAATCAGTCCAAAGATCTTTTGAAAACTAAAATTCAGCAACTTTGACGAAGAAATAATTTTTTGTATAAAGTAAAATTCAAACTGCTTCGTCGATGAAGATTAGGCTTGTATATCCTCTCGAAGCAGTTTTGAGATGTCTTCATCTGGTCTAGAAGATTTCAAAAAATTTTAATAAAATTTAAATTAAAAATACTAAGATGTAAAAAAATTTTAAAATTATCTAAAAGATTCCAATTAATGACAAAAAAATCAGAAAATAATTCAATACATCTTTTCAGAAAATTCTAGAACATTTTCGAGAATTTCAAACAAGTCTAACAAGACCTAAATTAAAAATACTAAGATGTAAAAAAATTTTAAAATTATCTAGGTTTTTATTCCTTCTTAAAGTTCCAATTAATGACAAAAAAATCATAAAATAATTCAATACATCTTTTCAGAAAATTCTAGAACATTTTCGAAAATTTCAAACAATTTTAATAAGACTTAAATTAAAAATACTAAGATGTAAAAAAATTTTGAAATTATCTAGGTCCTTATTTTTTTCAATACCTAAGTCAGAATCTTCTTCATTTCGAAAAATTTTAAAACATCTATTTTTTGAAACTTTTTAAAAATATCCAATGGTGGTGTTTTCGATAAGCTCGGATTTTCAGATCTGCACTCGAAGATTCCTCGTGATGGGACAAGTCAACGTTCTCCAGGTCGTCACAACCCTTAACCTCATCGTTTGGTACCTTGTTCCTTTGAGTATTCTGCTGATTATTTACATCACCATTGGAATTGTCTTGATGAAGTCCACAGACAACAATTCTGTCACCAGAAGCAGCCAAAGCAGTTCAGCAAGATCCCAACTTCTGAACAGTAAGAATTCCGAATTTTAAATTTTATTTAACGAGTGACGAAGCCCGCCTTCAGTGAACTCTTTGATTCTATGGTAACACAGATTTTCAGAAATCACGTCTAACTGAATGGAATGAGCATTTAAAAGCTTCTGATTACGGTTTTCACGTTATTTGATTCTGAGTGGAATCGATGGCAGGATTGTATTCTGATAGAAAATTGATCATAATTGAGTGTAATCAATGTATTTGGATTATGTTTTTTTCCAGTTAAACAAGTATTAGTACGTTGATTACATTCAATTATATTCAATCTTCTATCAGAATGCAATCCTATCATCGATTCCACTCAGAATCAAATGATGTGAAAACCGTAATCAGAAACTTTTAAATCCTGATTCCATTCAGTTAGACGTGATTTCTGAAAATCTATGAACAATTACGAAACTGTCACGTAAAACCAACGTGCAGGTTACTGTAGTTCTCATGAGATCCCTGATATTCGTGTCGGGAGAATTTCGCAACAACGCTCATTTCTGTTCTTTCGTAAAAGATTTTTAATTTTGTTTAAATTAAATTAAATCTTATTTTATTTTTCCAGAACCCTCGACAGACAGTAGGAAACAAGCAAATCTGGAAGCCGTGGACAGCAGGAAAAGAGTCATAAAATTGGTCGTCGTGATAGTTTCGTCTTTTGCACTTTTGTCTCTTCCACGATATCTATATTTAACGTGGTCCGTTTGGAGAGATGCTAATTCTCCCAGATGTCTTAATTGTTTGACGGCTCTTATTCAACCAACTACGTTCCTTCTGCTTTTCATCAACAGCGGCATCAACCCCATCCTCTACGCCTTCCTCAGCCAAAGATTCCGAACTGCTATCGCCGACACCCTCACCTGTGCTCATTCAAAGGAAAAGGTAAAAAATTTTCAAAATATTGTAATTTTAAAAAATATAATTTTCGAATTTCCCGCGCAAAAAGAAACTTATAAAAACGAAAAATGGTAAAACTGGAAATTTTACCAAAATCAATTAGGTGTTTTTTACCTAAATTTTAAATTCCTAAAAATCGCATTGAAATAATGTTGAAAAACATTTATTTTTTATAACATAATTTTGGAAATTTTTGAATTTCCCGCGTCAAAGAAATGAAAATAGAAAAAAGGTAAAACTGGAAATTCGATCGAAATTGACTCGCTCGGTCCTCACTCGCGTTTTTCGCTTTTCATTTTTTTCAATCCTAAAATGTCCGTGAAAATTCCCAAAATCTGTACTGCGGTAGTTTTTATAATAATAATTTTGTTAATTTTAAAACTTCTTACGTAAAAATATAAAAGTATAAAAATATTAAATTCTTTTATAATCTTAGAAATTTTATATCGAAAAATTTCGTAATAATTTTTATAAATTTCAGAGAAAACATCATGTTTTAATGAAACTTAGGAAAACTCGATGTTCAGAAACCGGCGGAATCATCGGAGTCACCAAAACTCCCAAAAAAACCTTAACCAAGGCCATTCCTTTGCTGAAACTAAACAACGACCCCGAGGGCCTTGTCAACGCCGGCTACGCCCCCAACGGCTCTCCTGTGGAAGACAACGTTTTCTGAAGACTTCTGCGCAAACTGTACATACTAATTAAATAAAAAACAACGTAATTTTGTAATCCCACAATACGGGTTTTTACCAATAAAGTTGTCAAAGAACAAATCCACAAACAAGATACATAAATAAAGAGATCAATCCCAAAACTTAGCATATATAATTCTTCGCGTTGATTCCCATTTCCAATTCTTTCCGAAGACGACAAATTCTGTTGTAGAAATAACGGAAGGCTCCTTCTTGCATGTCTGGCTGTAAATACCGATCTACTGCCTGAAGCGGTTGATCCGGGAACGGATTTTTCATTCCTTTCGTTTCCCCATGGGCCAGCATGTTCTTCAAATCCGCTTCTTGGGACTGTTGCCATCTAATCAGGAATTCACGAGGATCATCGGCGAAACGTTTATAGTAATCAACGCGTTGTTTCCACTCAGATACCTGTTCCGCTAGATCGTAAAGCTTCATGTCGAGGTTGTGGATATCCCCTGTGTTCCCAATAGAAGTCATGAATTGAGACATTGAAGCACGTAGAGGGTCGTCTAAATCCACATCGATGTCGTAGCATGACGTGACTGGTTTTTCGCTGTCAGTTCGGCGAATAACGTGTCGGATGACGATCGGGTCCGGCATTGAGAGTAAGCCTTGGACTCTTTGGGGGATTTCCATGAATCGCATCCTCTTGGTCTGGAAGATCTTCTCAAGCATGTCATCGCAGTTGATGAAATCCTTGGCCTTCTGATCCTGTAACTTGTGGCTTCTGACGTACTGCCACAGGGCTTCGATGACCCTTGGACGGGTTTCCAGGGCGATGCCTAGGAGCTTAGCCAGATTGGATTGGAGTTTGTACTTCATCGGCTGGTGGTCCAAGGAAAGAAGGATAGTACAAGTGACGTCGCGGTCCCCGGAACGTTTTACCTGGAATCCGTCAGTTTCGCTCGTGTGAGGAGCCCGGTGCCACTCGACCAGATGATTGTCAGGGCCGTAGATGTCCTTATCCAATTCAATAACAAGGCTTTTGAAGAAAGTACTGAACTTCCGCTTACTTCTGGCGGCCACAGTTTGAGAATTGGACAACTGAGATGGCGGAAGATCCAGCTGATTAGGGGCACAGTCCTCGAAAAGACGGCCTTCGACACGCAGTTCCCACATCGGAAGAGAGCCAGGATCGCCTTCTCTCTGGAAAATTTAAATATATTAAAGACTTGGAACTCCGGAACTTACGGGCTCGCGTCCGGGAAGAAACACATGGGAAATAAAAACACGCATCTTCTTCTTGATTTTCTGAGGTCGTTTCAGGGCTTCTTGGATGGTCATTCGTTTCCTGAGCAACAACGCATCCAACCTCGATTCAATAGCGAGCAAATCGACGTAGGATTTCCCTTCTGGATAAGCTTCAGCGATCTGCAAGGAATTTTACATGTCAAAAGTAATTTAAAAGCCCATGTATCGGAGATGGTCGAAGAACTTCCATATATCGAAGGTAATTAAGAGTTTTTCATATATCAGAGGTAATTTAAAAGCCCGTATATCGGAGATGGTCGAAGAAGTTCCATATATCGAAAATAATCAAAAATTTGAAAACTCACCTCGTTCATGATTGCACGGTCGAGGTTCCGACGTTTCCTGCTCCTGAGGGGTTGAGGACGAGGTCCACCCATCTGAGTGACGCCAGGGGGAGGTGGCAGTTGCATCGGTCGCTTCGCCGCTGACGGTGGCATCTGGGGCGGCTGCGGATTGAATCTCATTGGCGTTTGACCGCTCATGTTCATATTCATAGGCATTTGTCCTGTTTGACGCATCATTTTCACTGAAAAACCAAATAATTAATAAAAATTTAAAAAAAAATTAAAAATTAAAAGTGCGCAACAACAAGAACCGACCCGTTGGTGGCCCGCGCAAGTCTCGAGACGAAAAGGAAAAACTGGCCAAACGGGTCAGCGGTTGCTTTTTATATCGAATTTCGCTTTCAATGAACTCCAGATTTCTCCTGAGTTTACCGTAATTTCTAACAATGACATCGAGGCCCGGTCCATCAAGTATCGAAGTGAGTGGGAACGAACCCGTTCAACCAGCTCCTTCACGTGAGTTTTCTGGATTTTTTCGAAATTTCTCAAAATTCAATAGGAACTTAAAATTTCTCGGGATTTTGTGGAAGTTTCTGGAACTTTGTAGGATATATTGAAAGATTCTAAAATATTAAAAAGTCCTGCAGGAGCTTCTGGAGACTTTAAGAATATTGTAGGAGTTTTTGGAACTTTCCAGAATCCAGCGGGAGCTTCTGAAGTTTTCTAGAAGTCTTCATAATCTACTTCAAGTTTCTAGATATTGAAAAGTCCTGCAGGAGTTTCTGGAGACTTTAAGGATATTGTAGGAGTTTTTGGAACTTTCCAGAATCCAGCGGGAGCTTCTGAAGTTTTCGAAAATCCTATATAAGCTTCCGTAAACTTCTAGAATCTCATGCAAATTTTCAGAATCTTCCACGATCTTTAAAATCTTGACGGCTTTGTAAATTTTATAAAAATTTCACTCTTTCTAAAATCCTGAAAATCTGGAATTTTAAAAATTTTACAGAATTTTCTTAAACTTTCCAGAATCGGACGGAAAATAAAAACTAAATTTTTAATTTTTTAAAAAATTTATTTTTTTTTCAGGACCTCATCGTCGGCAGAATCCTCACGAAGCTAAAGAAACAGAACTCAAATATGGTGCTGAACACGTGATCAGGTTATTTATTCCAGTTTCCCTCTGCATGGCCGCCGTTATTTTCACCATGAACACTGTTGGTTACTACTCCAAAGATGACGGTGTCTACTTGTGAGTTTTTATATACCGTATTTCCTCTAAAATAAGCCCCGGTGCTTATTTTTTTCAATCACCTCCCAGAGGAGACTTATTCTAAAGGAAATACGTTAAAAATCTCCGTGATTATCCTAGATAGAATTTTATGGAAGATTCTGAAACGCTTTAAAATCGTGAGGACCTTTGATAGTCTGGCAGAGGCTTATTAAAGTTTTTAGAATTTTCTGATATCTAATGGAAGCTTCCGGAATTTTCTGAAGCCCAGAATTTTCGAAAATTTTGTTGAATTTTCTAGAATCTTCTATTATAGAATAAACATTTCTAGAATCTTCCAGAATCTAAGTAAAACGTTTTGAATTTTCCAAAGTCTTCTAGAATCAGAATCTTTCAATATCTAGTGGACATTTCTGGAATCTTCCAGAATCCAAGCAAAACGTTTTGAATTTTCTAAAACTTTCTAGAATCAGAATTTTCCAAGGTGTTGTTTAATTTTCTAAAACCTTCCATTATGAAGCATTTCTGGAATCTTTCAGAATTTCATAAAAACTCCAATAATTCTAAAAATTGTTACGAAATTTTTGATTTTTAATAATTTTATTTTTACAATCGTTATTTTTCAGGGTGTATACTCCGTTCACTGGAAAAACAGACAGTACAGCCGAGAAATTTGCCATGTCCATCGGAAACGCCTTGTCCGTTCTTGCCCTTGTCGTCGTGATGACCGGAGTTTTGATATTTTTGTATTATTTTAAATTCTACAAAGTTATCCATTTCTGGTTGATGATGAGCAGTTTCATGTTGTTATCGATGTTCATGACGTTATATCTACAGTAAGTTTTTATTCAATTTATAAGGACCATAATTAAAAGCAAATTGATGTAGTTTTTCGAATTTCCGCGCAAAAAGAAACTTATAAAAACGAAAAATGGTAAAACTGGAAGTTTTACTAAAATCAATTAGCTGTTCTTTACCTAAATTTTAAGTTCCTAAAAATTCCATTGAAATAATGTTGAAAAACATTTATTTTTTATAACATAATTTTGGAAATTTTTGAATTTCCCGCCTCAAAGAAATGAAAATAGAAAAAAGGTAAAACTGGAAATTCGACCGAAATTGACTCTCTCGATTCTCTTTCTACTTTTTACCTAAAATCTCAAGTTTATAAAAGCGCTTTTTTAACACCTAAACGATAATGGAAAATGGTGTTCGTGTCCTGCAAGTTCGATTCCTCGGATCAAAATTTGCATGAAAATTATGCAAAAAATCATTTGATAAATCAATGTCAAAAATGACTTTTGTTTTTAGAACAATGACATGGCGATAGTGTCCTCAGGAAGGTGTGTAAAAATTAACTTTTTAAAGGCGATTTTTCGAATAAAAAAGTCTTGTTTACATGTTAAAATTTTATTTTTTATTTTTACAATAATTTTATATAAAACTTACATATTTAGGCAAGTATTCATGACGTATAACATCACCGTCGATTATATTACTTTTTGTTTTTGTTTGTACAATTTCGTGGCGATGGGAATGATGTGTATCCACTGGAAAGGCCCTCTTCTTCTTCAACAAGCGTATTTGATTATTGTTTCTGCTTTAATGGCTTTGGTTCTGATCAAGCATCTGCCGGATTGGACTGCTTGGACAGTACTTGCGGCTTTATCCATATGGGATTTGATCGCTGTTTTGTGTCCTCAGGGGCCTTTGAGAATTTTGGTCGAAACAGCTCAAAAAAGAAATGAACCTATTTTTCCAGCGTTGATTTATTCGTCTTCTGTTATATATGCTTATGTTGTGATGGGTTCGGCTCCTGGAGATGATCAAAATCAAGATTCTGATGCTCCGTTAGTTAATAATGATTCTGGAAATTCTTCAGCACAACAATCAGCAGGTCATTCGCCGGCGGTGGAACCGAAACAAGGACCCATCAGAGTGGCTCCTAATAGAGGGAAAAATAAAGGACAGCAAAATAGAGAACTTCGAAATCAAGAAGAAATTCAACAAAGAAATCGACAAGGAAATGAGAATTCTCAGAATCAAGAAGTAACAATTATTGAAGATCGTGAGTTTTTAATTTTTTTATGTTGGAATTTTGTAGAAATTTAAGTTATTGGGGATTTTTTTAAATATTTTAGAATTTTGTTTTTTTAAAATATTGTAGAATTTTAAAGTTATTTGAGTATTTTTTAATTTTCTAGAATTTTGTTTTTTTTAAAATATTGTAGAATTTTTTGTAGAAGTTTTTAGAATTTTTAAGTTATTTGGGGAATTTTTAATTTTCTAGAATTTTGTTTTTTTTTTAAATATTCTAGAATTTTATTTTTTTTTAAATTTTTTAGAATTTTGTTTTTTTTAAATAGTCTAAGATTTTTTTGTAAAAGTTTCTGGAATTTTTAAAAGTTTGTGTTTTTAAACGTTTTAGAATTATAGAACTTTCTAGAAGTCTACGAAAGTTTATGTAATTTGAAAATTTTCTGAAAAAGTTCAAGATTTTCCAAAATGCAATAGAAACTTGAAATTTTCCTTAATTTTATAAAGTTAATAAAACAGCAAAAATTTTAAAACTTCAGTGAAATTTTCGGAAATGTCATTGAATTTTTTGAAACTCAGAAGTTCTGTAAAACTATTTTCTACTTTTGTAATGCTGTAATTTTAGAAGGAATCAAACTAGGTCTCGGTGATTTTATTTTCTACAGTGTACTTGTTGGAAAAGCCAGTTCTTATGGAGATTGGAACACGACGATCGCATGTTACGTTGCTATTCTTATTGTAAGTATTTCAGAGTCTTTAAAAATAATAGTATAATTTTTAAAATAATACCGTAATTTTCAGGGTCTTGCATTTACTTTAATGCTTTTGGCAGTATTTCAAAAAGCTCTTCCTGCTTTACCGATTTCCATTTTTGCTGGTATTATTTTTTATTTTAGGTAAGTTAATTTTTCTGTATTTTGTATAATTGAATTTTTTAGTACGAGAGAATTAATTACTCCGTTTATGAGCGATTTAACAATAGCGCAAATTACTCCATAATGATGATGAAGTCCTGGTTGAATCTCAATTTTTGAACTTTACTGATTACGGTAGAAAAAATAATTTTAAGATTATCAATTGTAAGTCGGTTGGTTATACAGTAATGCCGAAGTACTGTAAGTCGATAGAATTCCGAGATGTGTAGTAAGTTATTAGAGAATTTCGCATACTGTGTATTTAAGAAGTTTCAAAAATACAAATTAAAAAAATATGGAATTTAAGAATTAAAAAATTTAAATTTGAGAATTTTTAAGAAGTCTAAAATTTAAGAATTTTAAAAAAAATACGAAATTTTAAAATTTTAAAAAAATACGAAATTTGAAAAAATTTTTATAATTTTTGAAGCATACGGTATAGAATAATTCCTAGTAGATTACTGTAGGTTTTGTTGTAAGTATTTTGAGTTATTTGAAATTCCTGTATACTGTATGCTCAAGAAGTTAATTAAAAGTACTTTTTTGGGAGTTTTACAATTTTTAAAAACATATTTTTTTAGTTTCTTAAGTATACTGTAATTTTCAACAGTTTACTGTAGGTCTTCTCGGAATTATATTTTTTTACAGTACATTTGTGTTACTTTATTTTCAACTTTAATAATTTTGAAATTATTGCTTATACTGTAATTACGGTAATTTGGTCATTTTTTGTATTTATTTTTTATTTTTTATTTTTTATTTTACAAAATTTTTGAAAAATCTTATTTGGAAATGAGCCAAATTAAAAAAATTATAAAAACAAAAATATCGAAATTAAAATATTCAAATGAATTCATGTTCATTCCTTTTCTTCTGAAAAACATTAAAGATTGATCCGAATCCGGCAGATTAGCGGCTCTTTTGGACAATTTTGATTCTCTTCTGAATAGTTTCCTAATCAACCAAGCTCCTTCATCAAGAGACGGCATAATTCTATCGAGATTAATCTCATAAAATTTGTCGATATTTTTTTGGAAAGATTCATCCAAAAGAATCTAAAAAAATTTAAAATACAAAAATAAAACAATTTTAAAAAAAAAATGTTTAATTTTAAATTTTTTTTAAGTGAAAAATAAAAATCTTCTTTAATTAAAAAGATTAAATTAAAATTTTCTAATTTTTTATTTAAAAAAAGTGAAATTTTCTAATTTTTTATTTACAAAAAATGAAATTTTCTAATTTTTTATTTACAAAAAATGAAATTTTCTAATTTTTTATTTTAAAAAATTATCTAAAATTCTTTAATTTATAAAAAAAAGTAAAATTTTCTAATTTTTTATTTACAAAAAGTGAAATTTTCTAAAATTCTTTAATTTTTAAAAAAAAGTAAAATTTTCTAATTTTTTTAACAACAAACTTACTTTATTTAATTCTCTCACTATTTGGGCTTTAGTCAAGGTGTACTTGTTCAAAGCAGATCCTATTCCTAGTCGGATTGAAATCCTGGCGTTTAATCCTTGTTCGGCAAACACGGGCAAGAACAGTATTGGGGTTCTTGTGCAGAGGGCTTCTTTGAAACTTTTGAGACCTCCATGAGACATGAATAATTTCGTTTTTTCGTGAGCCAAAAGAGCATACTGTGGAACCCAAGGGATGATTTTAACGTTGTTATTCAATTTTGGTAAAGTTCGATTTTTCAATGACTTCATCGACATGACTATTTTGTAATCCGGAAATTCGTTCAAAGCAGAAAATAAAGCGTCAAAAACGAATTCTGGACAATTGTCGAAATTCAAAATTGAACCAAAAGCGAGGTAAATAGTTCCTAAAAAATTAAAAAATATAAAAATAAAAAATAACTTTTTTTTGCAAAATATAAAAATTAAAAAATTAATTTTTTTTAATTTAAAAATAAAAAATAAACTTTATAAAAAAATAAAAAATAAATTTTTTTTGCAAAATTATCCAATATTTCTTAAATTTAAAAATAAAAAATAAATTTTTTTTTGCAAAATTATTTTAAATTAAGATTTAATTTTTTTTAAATTATTTTTAATTTTTTTTATTTTAAAAATTTGCATTAAATTTTGGAAAATTATTTTTTAAAAATAAAAAATCAAACCTTTTGAATTTTGATCTTCGACGAAAGCCTTGAGGTCTCCTTCGAGAAGAGGAGTTTTCTTACAGTGGCTTCCGATGCTTCTGAAGTCGTTTCCATGAGGCACAATTCTCCCGATTCTGTCGAAACTTTCTCGAAGATGCATTTCGGCTTCTTTCATGACTTCAGAAGTGTCGAATTTAACTGATGTCAATTTCGAAGGAGAATTGTAACCGTAAATTTTTGGAACTTAAAAAATTTTTAATATTAATTTTAATAATAAATTAAATTTTTTAAGACACAATTGATGAGATTTTTTTCAAATTTCGAAATTATCAATTTTTATTTAATTTTAGTAAATTTAAAAATTTTACAATTTTTAAAAATTCTCTAAATTTTCGGATTTGGAAGTTTTTTAAATTTTACAATTTTTTAAAATTCTCTAAATTTTCGGATTTGAAAGTTTTTTAAATTCTAAAATTTTACAATCTTTTTAAATTTTCTAACTTTTCGAATTTGAAAGTTTTTAAAATTTTAAAATTTTTTTAAATTCTCTAAATTTTCGGATTTGAAAGTTTTTTAAATTCTAAAAACTCACCAATATACCAAAAAGACGAAATTTCTAACACAGCTTCTAAAACATTGTACATTCTGTAATAAAATTCTCCAGATTTAAAAGAATCATTTGGATCTGTCGGAAGAAAAGTCCCGTGGGTGGCATCCAAGGCCGGGGTATGTCCCATGGCGATATCCGCAACATTCGTTTCAGGACCAATATTACTGGTTGTAAAAATAATATATGGTACACAATTTAATTTTTTAAACATTTTTGAAATTGTCATTCCATGAACAGAAAAAATTTCATCAACAATAATTAAATCGTAAAAATTATTTAATAAATTTTTTAATTTATTTCCTGCATATTTCATAATTCTGTCCATTTCATCATCTCCATTTTTCTGGATCATGGCCATCATGGCCGAATGCGGATCATGTCTCCAAAGAACATACGAAACAAATTCCGTTACAGTAGGCAAAGTCGGAAGATAAACATGAACAATATCAGCTTTAAAATTTATTTTTATCGGATTTTTATCGTTTCCAGTGTTGAAAATTGTCAATTCATGTCCATCTTGAGATAATCGTTCCAAAAATGGCAACATACTAAGAAGATGACTAGTTTCTTCATGGACATACAGTACCAAAATTCGTTCACCATTGCATAAAAAAATAAAAGAAAATAAAAAATATATAAAATACATTTTTCAAAAATCTGAAAAAAAATAAAATTAATTTTTAAAAATAGAAATTTATATTTTTCGAAAATCTGAAAAATAAAATTAATTTTTAAAAATAAAAGAAAATAAAAAATATAAAATACGTATTTTTTGGAAATCTGAAAAAAAAAATTAATTTTTAAAAATAGAAATTTATATTTTTCGGAAATCTGAAAAAAATAAAATTAATTTTTAAAAATAAAAGAAAATAAAAAATATATGAAATTCATAATTTTTTTCAGATTTTCGAAAAATAATTTTTTAAAAATAAAAAATATATGAAATTTATATTTTTCGAAAAACTGAAGAAAAATAAAAATAATTTTTATTAATTTTTGAAAATAAAAAATCACAAAACATAAATTTTTTTAAAAACCACAAATTTTATAATTTTTTTAAAACACGAAAATATAAAATTTTTTTAAAACTAGAAAACCGACAAGTAATCGAATAACCGAAAAGTCAAAAATTGTACATTGTAGTCTTGTCAACAGGACAACCTGGCCAGACAAAACAGAAACATCGGTTAGAGAAAAAACTGCCAAGACAAAAAATAAAAGGTCTTTCAACCAAAGTCAACTCCAAACTAAAACTTCCTCAATTTACAAACTACATCGATTCATTCAACTTTAACGATTCAAAAATAACACAAGATAGAAAAATTAATTCAAGCAGATACACCAGTTGATCCAAAACCAGCCGAACCACGTTTAGTTTCAGAGAGTTCTTCAACTTTTTCAACATTCAATTCACAAATACGTTCAGCAACAAGTTGTGCAACACGGTCACCCTTATTAACAGTAAACGGCTCAGTTCCATGATTAAACATAAGAACAGACAATTCCTCTTCCTCACCACTGTAGACACCAGCTCCAATATCAATGAAGTTCTTGACAGCCAATCCGGACCTAGGAGCAACACGAGCATAATGACCAGGCTTAACGTTCAACTTCAATCCAGTCGAAACAAGCGCAGTTTTATTAGGAGCAATAGTGTACTCTTTAGCTGCAAACAAATCAGCACCAGCCGCAAATCTAGATCCATAAACAGGCTCCTGAGCATCTTCCTGAATCTTCGTCCAAGTAATAGCTCTTTCGGGAACTTTATCTCCTTCTTTAGATTCAACTGCTGCAATTCCGGTAGATCCAAATCCTTCTTCGCCACGTTCGGTTTCAGTAAGTTCTTCGGCAAGTTCGTAAGTGCAAGAACCAACTTTCTCACAAATCAACTGACCAACAGCGTCACCACGAGCAATTTGGAAAGGAGAATCACCATGATTGAAAAGAAGAATCTTAATTTCTCCTCTGTAATCTTCGTCAATGACCCCAGCAAAGATCTTCAAAGAATTCTCAAGTGCCAATTTGTTCAAAATGACAACACGACCATAGTATCCAGCTGGCAAAGCAACATGGACACCAGTAGAAAGAGCTAGCATCTGTCCTGGGGCAACAGTTCCATCTTGAGAAGAATACAGAACTGCTCCTGGACCTTGTTTCGTCGGCAAAGTAGCAAGATCGTCAGCGAGTCGAACTTCAAGGGTTTCTTTCGCAACTTCCGGGAATTCAGTGGTTAAAGACGACGAAATTTCTTGACAAACGAGCTGAGCAATACGGTCTCCTTCTTTAATTTCGAAATCTCCAGAACCAAAGTTGAAAAGTAAAACCTTCACTTCACCACGGTAGTCTTCATCAACGACTCCAGCACCGACGTCGATCTGATTCTTGAAAGCTAAGCCAGAACGAGGGGCAACACGACCATAAGTTCCGGATGGAAGAGCGACCTTCAACCCAGTAGAAACGAGTTGCTTTCCTGCAACATGGAAATAAAAACTCCATCCTGAAAACCCAAACATACCACGAGCAGGAATAGTACAAGCTTCAGCAGCATGCAAATCAGCTCCAGCAGCGAACTCAGATCCACGGAATGGAGGACGAGCAGCTTCAGAAAGCTTCACAAAAGGAACCTTGAATTCGTGCACCTAAAAATACAAGATTGAAATTGCAATTTCTCCACCAAACCGTCTCGATAACCTCCTAGAAACCCAAGCAATGCTTAATTTAGGCTGTAGTAATTATTTCGTAATCAAACGATCAACTAAAAATTGGAATTTTCATTTAGAATAATTTCACGAAAGTTTGTCTTTCAGCAACTATTTTACATGGTAATTACCATTTCTCTGTGATATAGGTAACTTTACGCCACTGAGTTCTAAACTATCAGTTACAAATCCGTACTCGGAAGCATGTAAAAATTTCCCACATCGAAGTTACCTAAAGTGCAGAATTTTCTTTTAGGATTAATAACCATATATCAGAATAATGATGAATATCGAAAACTACCGTGATTGATGTAAAAAAACTAGTTCGGAAATTTGAAAATTTAAAAACTCACAGATTCGGGTAAAGTTTCAACTTTTGGTCGCTTGGCCGTGGGCTCAGCGACTTGTTCCTCGACAGGAGCGACGTTCTCGACTTCAGCCATGGTTCGGATAATTAAAGTCCTCGATCGGAGAGAAAGCAATTGAAGAAACCGCGACAGAGCTCGTTAAGTGAGTAAATGACTAAAATGGAGAAAAAAATAAGGAATTCCCGCCAAAGTGCGAATCGACAGTTTCGCGCCTTTTTTCCTTAAGAAAAATTGGAAAATTTGATCGACACAACTTTTTCTGTTTTTGAAAAAAGGAATCCTGGTCACAAATTTGACCAGACCTTAAAATGGAAATCTGGCACTGATGACTTGCGCGGGTTTTGAAAGAGAGGTTGATTTTGCGCCCTTTTTTACCCAAAGACTATGGATATACCAGCCACGATAACACTATCTGTTTTCAAAAAGGGAATGACGGTCAAAAAGTTGACCAAAGTTCAAAAGTGGCGTGAACAATAATTGCAATTTTGAAAAAGGAATGACGGTCAAGACTGTGACAGAATTTCAAAAAGGAATCACTGTCAAAAACATAACTAGGTTCGGGAACGAAAACCTGATGCAAGCGATATATGGAATTTTAAAAAATTGAATTTTGTTGCTTTGTTTTGAATTTTTTGTTTTTTTGAGTTATTTTTATATGGATCTAGATGGTGGGATAGATATATCTAAGAAGTCTCCAAAGCGCCGGAAGATCACTCCAGAAGACCTAGCGCTCGCGAAACACCATCTGTGGCTGACGCTGGTCTCCAGTCCTCGTCCCCAAACCATCGAAGGAATCGAAAATCACTTTGAGTAAGTCTTATTCTTTAACTTTTTATATCATCTAGTTTTCCAGAATCGACAACGGGTATTCTTTGGAAGAATTCGTGAAAACACTCGGATTCCACACGATTGACGGATTTCTCGCTTCCGAACATTGTTCTGGGTTTATTATTCGTGAAATTACCAAGGATGAACTCGATGAATTTGGGAAAATTCGGTATTCTGCCACTAGTGTTGACGACATCACTCACATTACAAATTGCATTTCCGAAACGCGGCTTCTCGAAGACGAACGGTAAGTCCCAGCTTGCGAAATTTGCGCTTCCCATCACCATCTCTTCCCCAGCACCATCTCCTTCCCACCGCCATCTTCTTTCTTTATTTCGTAATTTGTATATAATTTCCTTTATTTTTGGACTAGTTTTCTTGATAATTGATTCTTTGGATATTTGCTAATAATTTCATATATAGAAATTAATCCTAGAAGGCTATTTATCTTATGTAACTCTAATTTGGAATTGTTTAAATCGATTCAAAGAGAATTTAGCTTTAAAAGGTTAATTACAAAGCAATAATTACGCGAAACTGAAATTTTAGACTACTTTAGTTGCTAACAAGGATGCACGACATTTGCTCTTCCTATTTCGTAAGATTTATCTTATTTTTTCGTTTTTATATTGGTTTTTTCGTCAGATTGGCTTTACATCTCAAGAAAACGCTGATTGAGAAAGACTTGAAACCAGTGTGAGTTCAAGGAAGCAAATGTTGCACAACTTGAGTTTCTATCCACTGTGGCCTAAAATTTCAGAGTTATTGGTTGTGATGTTTTCCGTAATCTCCAAACAAGATAATACCATATATTACTGTAATATTTCCAGTAAGTTATATAATTTAAATCGTAAACGATGTTTTAAAATTTCCCACTTCAGAATTCCAGATTTTCTGCAGCATATTACAACCAATAATTCTGAAATCACAAATATATTATATAATGTTCATTTTTCAATTGTTTTTAGTGAATCTAGGAAGGAATTTTTCAAAAACGCCAAATACAGTACGGAAGAATATCAAGAGAAAGCGCTCGTTTTACGTGAGCAAATCGTCCGAGCGGCTCATGAGGTGATGCAGGAGAATTCCGTCGATTCTGTTTCATGGCAAGCTGTCCAGACGAAATACCTAGCGATCCATGGCATCGTATTGAATAAGAAGCATCTCCGAACTGGGTTTCCTACCGGGCATCCGATTCGAATCCTGGAAAAGTACATGGAAGAAGAGTTCGCCACAGAAATTCCGGATGGACTGACTGGCAATATTGTCGTTAGATTTAAAAAACCTTTGGAGGAAATCCTAGAAATTTACAAAGAAGCCAGACAAAAACGAAAACAACTAGGGAACAGGATCAAGATGCCAGAATTCCGGACTTCTGATAACATTTACGTCGACTACGTCAGAGAACGACAAAAGAAGGAGGTCATCCGTGAGCAGAAGAAAATCCCCAAAACACGACTCTGGTGATGAATTACGGTAAATAAGTCCCGACAACAGAAGACCCGAAGTACTATTTCGAAATAATTCATATATTAAATTTTTCTTTCCAGAAATAGATCTTGAATCTGTAATCCAATTTTGTTCAATATCTTTTTGAAAGAGGATAATTTAAAAAATTCGTAAGTATGGATTTAGAATTTTTCATGTTTTTAATCATTTTTCGAAAATCATTGAAAATGGTAAAATTTAAGTAGAATTAAGCAATTTTAGAATCATTGGTCGAAAATTCGCCAACAAACGATCAAATACGCTCATTTTTTTCGACTCGTGATTTATAAAATCTTTCACAATTTTATTCTAGAAGATCCTTCAAAAATCGAACATCGATTCTGAATGTGCATTAGATAATTTATGAGGTATAATTTTTTGAAGCTGTCAATGTGATATATGAAATCCTATAAATTTTCGATTTTTTATTTCAGAAGATCCTTCAAAAATCGAACATCGATTCTGAATGTGCCTTATAAGCTAATAGATGTTCCATACTTTGTTTTCGAAGATTTCTTAATTAAAAAAATAAATACTGTTATTGCCGGGTAACTTCATAATTGCAAGAGATCAGAATTCTAAATTATCTGGGAAAGTTATGTGTTTACGTGAAGTACTATCATCATATACTGATCCTTCGCTGTTAGTTCCTTCGTTTGCATGTGGGTGAGGTTGTTGTATATTTTGTAGTCCGTGGAGTCGAGGATTAAGGAAGTAGATCTACCGTATACCTGGCACTGATTCATCAAGATGTCATCTCCTTAAAGTAATTTTTAATATTTTTATGTAATGTAACATTTCTATTCTAACCATTTCCAATTTTTACAGTTTTGATTTAAAAATTAAAAATTATTTTAAATAATTTTACATCTATTAGTATTTTAAAAACTATTTTAGATAAGTTTCTATTTTTAAAATAATTCTGATATAACATTTCAGATATCTTTAAAATCCAAAATTAGTCTTCAGAATTTAGGATTCTGAAGGTTGACTATTGATTCTGATTCTAGATTCAGAATTTTGAGTTTTGTTACGTCGTTATAAGTACTTTTTTTCAATTTTAAGGATATTTGGAAAATTTTAAAATCAGAACTAAATTCAGTCTTCAGAATTTAGAATCTCGAAAGTTGACTTCTGATTTCAGATTCAGAATTTGTAAGTTTTGTTACGTCGTTATAAGTACTTTTTTTCAATTTTAAGGATATTTGGAAAATTTTAAAATCAGAACTAAATTCAGTCTTCAGAATTTAGAATTCTGAAAGTTGACTTCTGATTCTAGATTCAGAATTTTGAGTTTTGTTACATCGTTATAAATGTTTTTCGTAGAGTTCTATCTTTGGAATTGGGATACAAATGCTCGAAACAGAAGTTGCATAAGCTATTTTTGAAGGTTTTTTACCTTTGGACCAAGTACTGTAGACGTAGTTTCCTTCTTTTGTGTCATCCATATTCAACTTTGCCAAAAACTTAGAATAATTAGAACCAGGGGAGCAATTTCCGGAGAAATTTCCGCACTCTTTGTTGTTGCCACAGGGGTTTCCTGGCCAGAACCCGTTGTGGAGGTTGCAAGTGGGAAATGCGTAGTCTTCGCCGTATCCAGAACAAGTGCACATCCCCAGATTAGCTCCCGATATCCCGAGGAAGCTGTCGATCGACTTTGTCAACGAAGGTCCAAGTTTACAATGCACTAAATTTCCCGAATTAATTTTTTAAATTTAAAAATTTTCAAAAATTTTTTAAAAATTTATGAAATTTTTCAGAATCTCTAGAGAACTTCTAGAATCCTCCAAAATTTTAAAATCTTCAGAAGTCTCTTAGAAGCTTCTGAAATTGCACGAGAATTTTTGCGATATTTCAGAATCCACTTAAAAATTTAATTTTCAAAACTCCATTGAAATTCTCAAGATCTGAAAAAATTCTAGCCTTCTGGGATCTCGTGAAAATTCAGAATCATCCGAAACTTTAAGATTCTAGAAATTCATTTTTACATAGGTTTCCAGAAATCACGTCTAACTGAATGGAATGAGCATTTAAAAGCTTCTGATTACGGTTTTCACGTTATTTGATTCTGAGTGGAATCGATGGCAGGATTGTATTCTGATAGGTGATTGATCATAATTGAGTGTAATCAATGTATTTGGATTATGTTTGTTTCCAGTTAAACAAGTATTAGTATGTTGATTACATTCAATTATATTCAATCTTCTATCAGAATGCAATCCTATCATCGATTCCACTCAGTCAGAATCAAATGATGTGAAAACCGTAATCAGAAACTTTTAAATGCTCATTCCATTCAGTTAGACGTGATTTCTGAAGACTTGTGTAATTTTTATAATTGGTACTCACGTCCGTTGAGGTCGAAATGAGTGCCCCCTTTGATGGCTCTTCGTGTCAGAGTGACCCCCATAGAATGGGTAACGATGTCAATCAGGGGGGCACCAGTGTACTTCAGGACGGCTTCGATGAAACGACGGATGTACAGTAAGTACTCACAAGTGTGGCTTCTGTATTTAGCGTTATCCGGATTCCTGTCACCCCAGGTGGTGGCGTAGAGTTCGGCGCTGGTGTATCCTTGTTCTAAGAAGTAACTTATGGAATTAGTCCATCCAGAACTGTAATTTCCAGGAATAGCCAAAGCTCCATCACTGTTGCCATGAACGAAAACGATCGGTTGATTATCAATCGAGTTTTTTCCTGTCGATCTGCCTCCGTAACTTCCCGTAGGACCTAAGTCAGGTCTATCGAAAGAATAATTTTCATATCCATTCCTAAAAGGTCAAATTTGACATTTATCAGTGAAATGGACATTCCGACGACCTCAAAGAACAAGTTCAATCACATGCATCTTGTCAAAATTGCTGAGTTTTCAAAAATTTCTGTTTTCGGATTGAATTAAATCAATCCAAATTTAAACTTTTAAAAACTTAAAAACTTTTAAAAACTAAAACTTTAAAAACTTTTAAAAAATCACTAAATCAGAATTTTTAAAAATTTTAAAAATCAGAATTTTTAGGAAATTTTAAAAATTCTTAAAAATCTGCACTAAATTAGATTTAAAAAATTTTTAAAATTATTTTAGAACTTTTTAAAGAAATTTGTAATTGACTAAAATTTCCTTTAAAATCTTTTTCAAACCAGACTTTCCTGAATTAACCTGGGACGTTTTAAATCCTCCGATCTCATATTCGATTAAAATTCATTAAATTTTTATTTTTTATTTTTTATTTAGGTACTGTTAAGAAAGAATTTAACTAAATGTAGTCAACTTAGAAAGCGTATTTTCAGAACGAAAAACTCTCTTGCTTCTAGAACTGGCATACTGTAATTTAGATGATGTTATTCATGTTATATATTGTCCGTCCTATTATTGGTTTTACGGAAAAACGAATTTTAGGTAATCTGGTCTTTTAAAATAAGTTATATATCGTTTTGAAATTCTTAAAATCCTGATTCAGAATACGTAATTTATTTTTGAAGAACATTTTCAAAAACGAGATATTTTCGAAAATCCTTCAATTTTGGATTATGTTTCTTCATTTTTCGATCAATTTCTTGAAAATCTGATTATACAATTATAATCAACGAGAGAAATTTGCTTAATTACGAAAAAAAGAAATATTAAAATTGACCAAATTAAAGAAGAAAACGAACATTCCCAAAATTCGGCGAAAAAACAAAAATATATGCTTTCGTTTCTTCAATTTTTGGTATGTGGAACTTTACATATTTATTCCGTCTTCTCATTCCAGAAGAACGTTTCACAAAAATGGAATATGGATTCTGAATCAACATTTTAAGACTTTGAAAATGATATATAACGCATTTCAAAAGCCAGATCGCCTCAAGTCCACTTCCTCGTCGGTACCATTATATACTGTATTAGTCTATTTGTTGTTACCAAAGCTGTTTAAATTTGACTTTCAAATCGAATCGAACTTATTCGGATCTTCAAATTTCGAATTAATTCGATTCCATTTGAAAGTTCAAGTTCGAAAGTCTTGGTTATTACGAAAAATGCCAGTGTTATTCTTCCACGGCGGGTTTGTATCGTAACAGACACATAAAACCATATATGACTTTCCTCATCCCCACAGATGCGCCATAGAAGTTACCGTAATCCCCGTAAAAGCACTTTTTTCTACGAAGAATTGATAAAAATAATCTTTGAAAACTTACTGTTCTAACCAACGAACGAAATCCGGGGTCAAAGGTCCTTTGACTTCTTTGTACTCTATTGGGATTCCGTAAATCACTCCCAAACAAAAGTAGAAAGTAAGAAATATTTCAGAATACATTATTGATGAAAACTGGAGATTTTTTGATTGTTAGATGGCTCCGTTTTCGACTGATAGCGAAAGCCGATTTGTCTAAAACTAGAGAATGATCAAATGACAATGCCTTCGATGTGCAGTAAGCGAATTCTGAAAGCGATAAGAGATCACGACCGCCCCCCTATGCTATGAACAAACTTGACACAATAATTGTTATTCAAAATATAAAAATAGTGATTATGTAAGAAAAAAAAGTTATTTAAAAAATAATAGTTATTTCAAAAGTAATTGTTATTTTAAAAAAAGTTCCACATATAAGTATTACAGTTGGGTGTCACGCTGCAATACTACACACACAAAAATGGATACATGATACACAATTTATAAAAGTATTGTAACAGCTCTGTTATATCGGATACATTGTATTCAATAAATCGATGTATTAAGTTAATATCGACGTATTGTACACAATGCATAAAAGTATTATAACAGCTCTTATCTATTAAATACATTGTATTCAATAAATCGATGTATTAAGTTAATATCAACGTATTGTACACAATGTATGGATGCATTGTAACAGCTCTTATCTATTAAATACATTGTATTCAATAAATCGATATATGAAGTTAATATCAGCATATTGTACACAATTTATAAAAGTATTATAACAGCTCTGATCTATTAAATACATTGTATTCAATAAATCGATATATGAAGTTAATATCGACGTATTGTACACAATGTATGGATGCATTGTAACAGCTCTTATCTATTAAATGCATTGTATTCAATAAATCGATATATGAAGTTAATATCGGCATATTGTACACAATGCATAAAAGTATTGTAACAGCTCTGATCTATTAAATGCATTGTATTCAATGTACTGATATATTGAATATAATATATCTGATAGATCAGAGTCGTTTTAATGTACCTATTTTGTGGGTAGTATAACATAAGAAATAGAATTAAATAATTTGGAATTTCTACAAGATTGACTAGAGGGAAAACCGCCCAACCAACCAATGTATCCAGAGCACACTAGAAGGTCGGGATAGCGAATCCTAAAATCAGTGGCTACTGAATCTGATTCGATCGTCGGTGGAAAATCCACTATTTATGTTCTTAATGACATATCTGAATAAAGATATTCAAGATTTTGAACAAAGCAAGAATCTACATTCTTTTGCATCAATTAGGCAGTCCAACAAGCTATCAGAACGCTGATTTCAACTTTGATTGGACAACCCATTCTCAGACCGTAATGACTACATTGGTGTTTTAAATATTTATGTTCAAATTCTATAGTCAAAATTGGAGGCTATTCTTTAGAATCTAGGATTCCGAAAATCGACTTCTGATTGTAGGTTCAGAATTTACAAATTCGATCACTTCGTTGTAAATATTTTTCGTTAAATTTTAAAAATATTTAAAATTTTATGTCGGAATTCGTCCAAAAAGTGAAACTTCGGTTAGGATAATTTTCAAAATTCCATATAAAAGTACAAAATTATTTAAAATATTTTTTATTTTCGAATTAAAGTAGTTAAAATTGGAATGGAAATGTCTGTGACACTAGTATCGCACAACCGAGGGGTGTTTGTTGTGTGAATGATTACGGTATATCAGAGTTAATAAGTTCCAGAAATCACCTCACACTGATGTACATGAAAATTAGTTATATTTCAGACGGCATCAATGTACTGAAACGAAAAAACTTCCGTGTCGTCTTCTTCAACTTTTTATTTGGTACTGTAACGGTCGGTACAGGTGATTATCATCAGAACTGTCGAATCTGAATTAATTCAAGATCGGACTAGTTCAATTTTACGAAATACACACTTGAATGACATATGTGATTTAATGAAGCTTCTGTAGCAACAACTCGCGAGGATTTCCTTACGGATACTGTAGAATCGCCTGTAGCTGAGTGCAATCAACGCGTAAAAGACCTTCCTGTACTGGACCCTAACTGAGCGTAGTCGATGGTAGAATTCTAATCCGGCGAAGACTGATTCTAACCACATGCAGTCGACTTCTGGAGGATTGCAATCACGCCGTCATATGAGGTACGTGATCGGGAGCTTTTACGTGTTGATTAAGCTCAGTTACAAGTGATTCCACAGGAACTATGTGGAATTGTTTATTTCAAACTGATTAAAATTCGGAAATCAAAGGATCTGGATTTGAACCGAACGATTTGGATTCAGAAATCAAAAGATCCAAGTTCAGACATCGGAGATTTCGGAAAATCGACAACTCCGCTCATGAGATCCCGGTTTAATCCTCGTCCTTGATGTTGGATTTCCGTGACGAACCGATCACGAACAAAAACACGCCGAATTAACGCATCTGAATCAACTTTACTCTGGATAAATAAATTTCAAAAATCAAATTACATCTTTTAAATTTCGACTTATTGATAAAAAAAAATATTTTCCGAACTGATGACGTTAATAATCACTGATCTAATCAAAAAATGAATTCTAACAAGTCTCCAAAGACAGTCATCTAAAGATCAAAGTCCTGATTTAAGACGGATCAAATTTAGTCGGTTTTTGGCCTAAAAAACGATTTTTATCAACAACTCCAAAAACCGAATTTTATAAAAAAATAAATTTTTTATACAAAAATATCTCAAAAAAGTTTTAAAATAATTAAAACCAATTACAAGTTTTACTAGTTTTATAAAACTTTATTTTTTTGCACAAATTGGAAAAATTAAAATAATTATATCATTTTTATTAAAACATTCATATTGGAAATATTTCTCAAATTTAAATTTTAAAATTTTTTATTTTTACTTTTTATTTAAATTTTTAAATTTTAAATTTTAAATTTTTAAATTTTTAAATTTTTAAATTTTTAAATTTTTAAATTTAAATTTTATTTTTTTATTTTTTATTTGATAATTGCTAATTTTGAATTTAAAAAAACTTGATTTTTGAAGGATAGTTCCAGAAACGTGGATCTGAGACGATGATGGTCCAGTTGAAAAGATATACATCAATGGAATTTCCCCAAAGTAATCGCAGCTGGTGACCTTTATTCCCGAATTAAAACTAGATAACAAAGCATGTCTTTGGAGAAAACAATCACTATATTTGTAGCTTAGACCCAGGACTTGGACAGTTTTTCCTAGAATATAGTGTTTTCAGCAGCGACAGGCCAGGCAATTTTCGTTGATGACGGGATTAAAGTCACACGGCCAACTTTATTTCATCAATAATCATCATATCAATCTGAAAGAAGTAAAATCTCCAAAAAAACAAACTAAATATATTAAAAAAATCAATAAAATAAAAATGTATAAATTTTTTCATTAAAAAATTAAAAATTATATTTTAAACTTTTTTATTTCATCATATCTAAAAAAGGTAAAATCTCCAAAAAACAAACTAAATATATTTAAAAAAATCAATAAAATAAAAATGCGTAAATTTTTTCATTAAAAATTAAAAATTATATTTTAAACTTTTTTATTTCATCATATTTAAAAAATTTCTCCAAAAAATAACTTAAATATATATTTAAAAAAATCAACAAAATAAAAATGCATAAATTTTTTCATTAAAAACTTTAAAAATTATATTTTAAACTTTTTTATTTCATCATATTAAAAAAAGTAAAATCTCCAAAAAAGCAACTTTAACATATACTAAAAATAAAATTCAATAGAATAAAGATATATGGAATTTTTTCATTGATTTTTATTAATAAAAGATTAAATAGTTGCGTAATAATAATCACTTTGTGCTTCTGCTACGCTGGTAGTTGTCTCTTCGAAGTCGGGGAAGTAAAAATTTCAGAAACAACATGTTAGAAAGAAAAATATACTAGAAAGAGAGCACTTGAATAAATAGCCTGAATATTAGGGACGATAGAATACTGTAATGTATGAGGAAAACTGTCAATTGTATTGTGTTAAGATTTAATATAAATTGTGTTTTTATTATTTTAGTAAAGATTGTTATTATTATTTTGTTTTCTATCTTAATAGTTGGTTTTTGATCAACATAATATGACCTATGATTAGGTTACTGTTGAGACAGGAAATTAAATTAAAAAAGAACATCTCAATAGACAACCTGAATATCAGGAACCGTAGAATACTGTAATGTATGAGGAAAACTGTCAATTGTATTGTGTTAAGATTTAATATAAATTGTGTTTTTATTATTATATTAAAAATTATTATTATCTTGTTTTCTATCTTAATAGTTGGTTTTTGATCAACATAACATGACCTATGATTAAGTTACTGTTGAGACAGAAACTATACTAGAGAGGTCCTGAAGCGATAGCCTGAATATCGGGAACTGTAGAATACTGTAGGGCATGAGTGACACCTTCAGTTGTCCTGTGAGTGTAAAATATTTAATTATTGTCTGTGCCGTATTGTTAAAGCAAAAATTAATGATATTTTTTCTGTTTGTACCCTAGCACAATATGAATCTGCAAAAATTAAAAAATCCAAGATAAATTTGAATGACAACTTTTTCATTATCGATCTTTATTGATAATAGAATCAAAGTCATATGAAAGAGGTTGTTTCTTGATTTTATTTGATCGATATTCATCACAAAAACGAAAAATAACAGAATTGTCGATTTTCGAACTAATTTGAATTCGAAAATCGAAAAATTCAAAACCAAAGTTATCGATTTTTCGGAATTTTCAAACTCAAATTTGTTCGAATTCAATCATTTTAGTAAAAAATTTAATTTTATCTTTTGATCATTTATGAAAACTTTGTTTTTTTACAATTTTTCGTTCCAAAAGTTTCATTTTCAAACTATATATGCAATAAAACGCGCATTTTATAAAATCGAATTTTTTCAAACTCGAATTTTTCGATTTTCAGATCAATTTAATTCGATTAGAATCTTCGATTTTCAAATTCGAATTAATTCAAAATCGAAAATCGAACTAATTCGAGTTCGAAAATCGACAGCTCTAGGAAATACGAAAAACGGAGATTTCATAACTTGTCTGGATCTGAAAAAATTTGAATAAACTTTGAAATTTTTTCATTAATGATGTTCATTTATAAAACTAGGAACAGTAAAACGATAAACGTCGTTTTTTGAATATGTTTGATATATATCCATTTTCCGGAAGTCAGGTCTTCGAAAAATTCAAAAATCACCCGAATCTGAAAAATCATAAAATTTAATAAAAAACAAAAATCGACCATAATCCAATTTCCTGCATCGACGGATTTAGGATTAAGGAGACATATCAAAGTTCATCGAGAAGTACGTCGTCGGATTTCCTAAATCCTGGATTTCGAACATCCGAAAAAATCATTTCCTTTCTTGATTCCGTTCAAAAACAAAACTTCATATATGAAAACCTTAAAAAACATTGAATTAATTTAATTAAAACAAATTATTTTTGATTTAACGAAAAATTTAATTTTTTTCGTTTTCAAATTTCTGAAATATTATTATTTTTCATATATAAAATCCCGATTACCTTCAGTACTGCGAAATCAAGAATTTTCAAAGTTTTTTTTCATCGTGAAATCCGGCAGATGTCGATAAATAGAATTTTTTGGAAATTTTATTTTTTAATTTTTTCGAAAAACGATAAAGTTGGATCAGTTAAACCGTTTCGGCACAATTGGTCTCGACGCGATTGTTCCATCGAGAAAGCGGCGGTTAGATTCCTCCTGTTGGACTGCCCGAATTCGCTAGATATCCGTTTCATTCACTCGTTCTGAGTTATTGTTGTTTTTTTCATTCCTTAAATGCTTCATCTATCCCGCTATGTGTTGTTTATAGTCAACCTGATATATATCGATTGATTTTTCTGTTCATATATGGATCGTTGTGCTGGACGATGTTTCTCTTGCTTTGTCCATTTTTTCTTTTCCGATTGTTATTCCCGCTCAAATTTTCCCTTTTATCGTTGATCAATTGATATTTAACATTGTCAATCAATATCATTTCGTGCTTTTAATTTTTATCTGTTGAAATATCAGTGTTTTGGCAAATCCATATATGCCATATTTCCAAAACCGCGGTATTGATTGTCATTTTTTAGTTTTTATATGTGGTTTCAGGAGTAATTGAATGGCACGGCGTCACAGTTCTCGTTCTCGTAACTCATCAAGGACAAAGACTGGAAAGAGTCGGAAAGACAGTTCTGACAAGTATGAAGACGAGAGAAAACGTAGTGAAGATAAGCGTAAAGACCAAGCTCAACAACGCAAAGAACGATTCGAGAGACGAAGGTCGTACAAACAGTATGATCCAGACGATATAAAACGTGCCGTTCAAGATTCCAAAAGAATCTTCAGAAAACGAAAGTCGTCTTCGAAAAGAGATTCCCGTCCATCGAAACGACGAAGACAGGTTGGTTTGTATCTCTATAACAAACCCTGAATTTAGTATAATCAAAGTTGTCAGCTTTTATCCATCGCACATTACTTCGGAAATGTTACTCCCCCTCGTTTCTCATCCTGTTTTTTGAAAGATTTGAGATATCTTTTTACCTGCCGCAGCTGCCCGTCGATAACTTGTATCCTGTCACCAATATTGCCACTAGTGATCTAATGGATTGCTCAGCTAGACTTTTTCGTGCATTTTCCACCTGATCTGGGAGGAACAGCGTAGGAATTAGCCAAAGGTCTTTATGCAATTGCCAGTGCTTTTTGAGTAGCCGAGTGAAAGCAGCTGTAATGTGGGCGGATATCTCGTTCTTTTTTGAGACTGGACAGACGTTCAGGATTGGCACAATGTCTGAGTTTCCCTGAATGCGATCGAAAGGAGAAAGAACAGCAGAGACAATTTGACTGTTAAAGATTGCGAAGCTTAGTTGAGATCACGGCTGTCAGCTGCTGCTTTGCCTGTGGCAATGTCCGACAGATTTCTCTCGAGAATAAAGTGAAAGCGTCAAATCAGTGCCGCCAGCGATCAACTAGACATCGAGGCGTAGTGTGTCCTCAGATTTTGTTCCTTTTCGTATTACTGTTAACCTGATCCTGCGCATTGTCTTTGTATATTGATCCTGGTTATTCTGTTGAAACGGATCCTTTTGTGGTCCGTTTCGCAGTTAGCAGAAAACAACGTCGTTCAAATCAAATAAAGAACTACTGAATTTGACTAACGACGACGTTGAAGAACTGAAACGGGATTTTGATTCGTTTTTATCTAAAACATTTGATCAGAACAAGGAGAAAAAACCGAATATTTCGGCCCCTTTGGCCTCGAAGCCTCCGGGTTGTGAAGAACGATCCACAGCTGCAGGGAAGGGTTCTGGAAACGCTGTTCTACAATCTCCTGCTTCAAAACATTATTTTTCTCACAAAATTGCTCATCGTGCATTCTTAGCTCCTGCTCCTAAACTTGTGAAGCCGACTGTTCATCAATCTTCGAGTCCATTTCTTTTACCATCGGAAGATCAACGATTGGCTCCTAGTCCATTATTATCTGAGTCTAGCATTTTTGAGGATATGCCGAAAAAAGTACCCGATGCAATGGCTAGGAAACTTCCACTTGTAGTCATTCCTAGACGAAGGAAGCATAAAAATTATGTTTCCCGACGGCGGAATACCCAAATATTGGCTAGTTTACGAAAGTGCAATTCTGATCCTAATGTGTACAGAAGCTTTAATTCTTGGGGTGGGTTAGTTGTTCAAGAAGTGCAAAAACCTACAGCGAGTGCTGTTTTGAAACCGACGAATGTTCGAACATCCGCTAATTTTGGGAAGGCTCCAGAGAGTCTTCAAAAACCTGCTCAAAGTACTAAGGTGAGTGGAGTGTCTGGACGACTATCTGAGATTAAAAAGAAAGAATCTGAGCAATCTTCTCGACCTCCTGTAGTGACTAGTATTGTTGCTCAAAATCCACAAGCACCTGATCTTCCTAAACAACCCAATGTTGCTGCTCCGGTTTCTGGTGTTTCAAGACGGGTGAATTTACGTAAAACTCAACAAGTTTTGTTACCGGAAGGGGTTTCTGCAAATTGTACACCGTCAACGTCTGGTTCGAACTTGGTTCCTTCACCTCCGGATTCTCTTCCTACTTCTGCGGTTCCGTCTCCACAACCTCCCCCAGTAGTTACCCCTAAGCAATCTCATGCAATTGCTGGGCCTCGGAGAATGTCGACTAAAAGAAGAAATAAAGCGGAAGATTTTTCTTCTATTAAGAAGGAACTTCTCGAAAGTGCGGCTAAACTTGAACTTGCTAAAAAGAAAATTTCTGGGTTGAAATCAGAAAAAAATGAAAAAGAAGAAAGTACGACTAGTGATGAAACAAGAGCAAAGAAAACTGTTAGTGCGATTTCTGCTGCATTTTCGAATATTAAAGTTGATGAACCAATGCAATCTTCGGTTAATATTCAACAGAAAGCTGCGGCTAAACCACCTACTACTCCATCGTCTGGTAGACGAGAATTGCCTAAGCAACAAGTACCAGCAACTCCGAAATTGAAAAATGTAGCGAGTCCTACACAACCGAAGAAAACTCCACCTCCACAGAAAACACGTGAAATAGCTGTACCTGAGAAATTTTCATCAGATGAAGATGAAGATATATGTAAACCTCCTGAAGTTCAAGCAGGAACATATTCACAAAATTTAAAAGATGCAATTGCTCAAGCAGAAGCGGCACTTGTAGATGAAGAAAGAATTAAACCACCTATTCTTCAATTATCGAAACAATCTATTATTTCTCATGGTCCTCCTGTTTCAATTCCTGGTGCTCCTATTGGAAAAAAATCGTTAAATCCTCATGCGGCAAGTCTTTTGTCTAGTTTACAATTGCCATCATCGGTATCTGCTAAAGTTGATAAAATTATTGCAAGCGGTGGAAAAAAGTTGACAACTGTAAGCTAAATATTAATTTTTATATATTAATTTCGGTATTTTTATATATTTGTTTTTTTTATAATTTTCTGTACAAATTTGTACATTTTTTATATCAATTTTATATTTTTACACGGATTTATATTAGTTTTTATTTAGCTTTATTATTGATTTCAATATTTTTACATATTTTACATATTAGTTTTTATATTTTTCCCATATTGATTCTGTACTTTTCATATTGTTGATTTTTAGGAATCTGATAAAAAACAATCACAACATCAATCATCCAAGAATGCCCCATCTACGAGTAATCATCGTTCCAATAATATTCAGAACCATGTTCATGATCACTCGCATTCTTCGTCATTCCGTCCGAAAGATGATAGTGATGGTCATTTGATCTACAGTAATGGTTATACTATTTTTGACGAATTTGAAATCGTCAAGACGTTAGGTGAAGGAACGTTTGGGAAAGTTGTTGAAGTAAGAGATCTCAAAATGAAAGATGATAGTAGACGATTGGCCCTAAAAATTATTAAGAATGTCAGCAAATACAGAGAAGCAGCCCGTCTTGAGATTAATGTCCTTCAAAAACTTAAAGAGAAGGATCCTTCTGGTCATCAGTAAGTTTTTCGGAATTTGACATGTGTGATTTTTCTGGTTTTAGCCTGGTTATTCATATGTTGAAATATTTCGATTATTACGGTCATACTTGTCTTCTGTTTGATCTTCTTGGGCTTAGTGTTTTTGATTTTATGAAGATGAATAATTATCGTCCGTATCCGATGGATCAAGCTCGGTATATTGCTTATCAGCTTTGCTACGCTGTGAAATTTATGCATGACAACAAGTTGACTCATACTGATCTCAAACCAGAGAATATTCTTTTTGTTAACAGTGATTATGAACATGTTGATCATGGTGGAGATCGGAAAAAACGATACAAAAGGGTTAAGAATGCTCAAGTTCGTTTGATTGATCTTGGTTCAGCAACATTCGACAACGAACATCATTCATTAATTGTTTCTACGAGACATTATCGGGCTCCTGAAGTTATATTAGAATTAGGATGGGAACAACCGTGTGATGTTTGGTCGATTGGATGTATTATGTATGAATTATATACTGGTAGAACGCTATTCCAAACACATGAAAATCGAGAACATTTGGCGATGATGGAACGTATATTAGGAATCATCCCCTACAGAATGGGTCGTAAAACAAAGTTTGTGTTTTTTGGTTATATGATATATGTAGTTTTTTATAGGACTCATTATTTTGAACATGGTAAATTAAAAGTCAGTGAAAGAGATGCTATTTATGTTAGAGAAAATTGTAAACCACTAAGGGTGAGTTTAATTTTGATTAATAGTGATAGATGAGGAATTGGAAAGAATGATTTTTTAATGTCATCTGACTTTAAAAGTGCTATTTTCGCTATCAATATTCATCGACACCTGACATTTGGGATAAAATAGGTTTTGCAATAGGTGTGTGTCATTTGACTCAATAACGGAGGTTTCTTAGAATGGTGTAGCTAAAATTGATTGATTACAATTTGTTGAAAAATTGAAAATTGTTAATGATGGAGATGTTTAATTTTGGGAATCTTTCAGAGAGAAATGTTTAGTAACGAACGAGAACACATCAAATTGTTTGACCTCATTGAACGTATGCTGGATTACGAACCAACAAGTAGAATTACACTCGGTGAAGCTCTGAAACATCATTATTTTGATGATCTTTTGCCCCATGAGAGGTTGTTTTGAGAATGATGGAAAAGTTTATTAATCTTAATATTTAGAATTCCTGATGCTTCTAATGGAAATGGTTCAGTTGCCTCAACGACGATTGGTATCCGTGCAAATAATTCGAATTTGATTGTTACCGATACTTCGTAACTATTTTTTTAATATTGTAAGGTTTGTTCTAGAATGTTGTATTTTTATCTGGCGGGTATTTGGCCAGAGCAGAGAAGACTGCCGATCTGGTTGAAGGAATCGTCTCTTGTTTCGCTTCTTAGTTTTTACAATGGACCTGGGATTCTATAAACTCGGGATTATTGATTGCTCATTGTTTGTTCGATTTAGTTGAGGAATATGAACGAGATAATCAAAAAATGAATTTATCTGGGATTGATGGGGAAATTTGATTGAAATTGTAAGAAGTGAAGAAGTTTATTTTTTTAGAAAGTTGTAGGTGGTTAGTTTGGGTTTAGTAAGGGTTTGGAGAATGGGGTTTTGAAGGAAATTATGTCTTTTGAAGGGTTTCATGGTGGCTTTGGGGTATTGTAGGATTTTGAGAGATGACATTTGGAGGGATTTTGGAAGAGAGAATGTTTTTTTTTTGGAGATTTAGGAATTAATAAAGTTTGATTTTAAGTGATATTTCAGAAAATTATACTGTGACAGTTTTTGCCTATTTAATCTTAAAGGATATGGTTAATTCAGTAACGATAATAAAATTCATATCTGTGCACAAAAGTGATTCTCACTTGTCGGATACATTGTATTTAATTCACCGATATATTGAATTTAATATTTCCGATGCATTAGAGTGGTTTTAATGTACTGTTTTATTTGGGGTATATTGTACGTAATATACCGGTAAATTAAACGGTTCTCGTTTATCGGATACATTGTATTCAATTTACTAATGCATTAATTTGATATCAATGAGTTGTTTTCAATGTACCCATATATTGAATTTAATGTTTCTGATTCATTAGAATGGTTTTGATATACTGTTTTGTTTGGGCTATATTGTACGTAATGTACCGGTACATTGAAAAAGCTTTGAAATGTCAGATACAGTATCAGTCTGTTGTTTTCAATGTACCGATATATTGAATTTAATGTTTCTGATGCATTATTTTTTGTGTTTTCGTATCATCTTGGAAATTCTAAAGCTTTAAAAAAGTGAAATTTTAAGTGTTTTCTGTCTAGAATGTTCGTTGACAAGATAGGAAATGATGCTAATTTAAAAAGATCACTTGTGTTTTTCGGTCTTTGCTTTAATTTCTTTTTAACTTTTAAAATATCGTTTTATATTTTTAGTATTTTTATTTCGAAAAATAATGTAAATAATTAAAAAGTAAAATTTCGAAAAAAAAGTCTCAACGCGAAAATTTTGAAAAAGTGTCTCAACGCGAAAATTTTCAAAAAATTGTGTCTCGACACGAAAATTTTAAAAAAAGTGTGTCTCAATGCGGAAATTTTGAAATTTTTCAGTTGAGATCAAAAATATGAAAATTTTTATCTTTTGCAAATGCAGATTTACGGCATTTCGTTGGAAACCTATGTTTATAAATTAATTTATTACAAAAAGTATAATTTCGGAAAATTAGATTTTTCTACTTGGGACTAGAAATCAACTTGTGTCTTGTGCTTTCGTTATCTTTTAAAAAGTGATGTGTCTGTAAATTAAATTATTAAAAAATAAAGTTTCGAAAATATATCTAGAGGCGAAAATATTGAAAGCTTCTCTCAACATGAAAATTCGTCTCGACGCGAAAAGTTTGAAAAATTCGTCTTAATGCGAAAATTTCGAAAAAATGTGTTTCAACGCGAAAATTTCGAAGAAGTGTCTCTCAACGCGAAAGTTTCGAAAAAATGTCTCTCAACGCGAAAGTTTGAAAAAATGTATTTCAACTCGAAAAGTATCTCGACGCGAAAATTTCGAAAAATTCGTCTTAACACGAAAAGTTTGAAAAAATGTATCTCAACGCGAAGATTTCGAAGAAGTGTCTCTCAACGCGAAATTTCGGAATTTTCCAATTTAAACTGAAAACAATAACATTTTGTGTTTTTGTCATTGTTTTTTAATGTTTCTGTTTTTTCGAAGAAAACGATGTTTGTAAATAAAACCATACTATCATAAAATATAAAATTTAAAAATTATTTCAAGACGGAAATTCCAAATTTTCTGGTTGAGACCAGAAATGAAATTTTTCATATATATTTTTTTGCAAATTTTTAAAATTATTTTGTGATTAAAAATCTAAAATTCCAAAATTTTTAAAAATAAATTTTGAAAATTTGATTTCTATTTTGGACTGTTTCAATGATTTTTATGAAATTCTATAAGATTCTAAAGATGAAGTTTAATTTTTGAAGATTTTGAAGATAAAGTTTAATTTTTGAAGATTTCTGAAAATGAAATTAAATTTTTGAAGATTTTTAAGATGAAGTTTAATTTTAGAAGATTTCTGAAAATGAAGTTTAATTTTAGAAAATTTTGAAGATAAAGTTTAATTTTAGAAAATTTTTAAAAATAATACTAAATTTTAGAAAATTTTGAAGATGACGTTAAATTTCGAAAGATTTTTAAAAATCATATCATATATTATAAAGAGCGGAAATGGGCGTTGTTATGAAATTGTCTCGACACGAATATCAGGGATCTCATGAGAACTACAGTAACTTGCGCATTGATTTTAATTTTTCGCAATATTTGTTTCGTAATTTAGGCGCAGGTGATTTTGTAATTGGTGCTGTGCGAATGTGGGTTTTATTTATTTTCGCGCATCCGTTATTGTGTTAAAGTACTGATAGATGATGAAGCAGTAGTTGGTACCTCTATTATTCCTACACGAAGAGATCGTCCACGACATCATTCCATTGCGGATAGGCAAAATTACTACCAGCGCTCAGATGACAGCAACGCTTATGGTGCTTTCAAGATCAACGCATTAGACAAAGAAGAAGATATGATTGCCTTTCGGAAGCAGAAAGAGCAGAGTACCTCCTGCAGAGACAAATAAATATGTGGGTAAGTTTATATATTACTAAAGTAAATAATATTAAAATCCTTTCAGAAATCTACGAAACTGAAAGTAGCTATTTTTGATGATGACTTTCCTCCTTCAATGTGGAATTCGTTGGATGCTATAGATATTGAATTTATCTGTTATTATACACGTCACTTTCACTTTGAGCAAGAAAAATCTCAACTGAGGTTTGATCAAGTCAATCTTGGTATATCTACTTGCCCTCAAACTAATGATATTTCTTGAAGATGATCATGTCTATGCAGGGAATTTCAAAAAGAATATTAGAAGATACTACAATGCTTTTGCCATGACATCTCTGCCGGCGAAATTAGACTTTTCAAGAAGTTATAGTCTATTTTTAAAATTCATGGCCAAATCTACTATCTGGTGATGACAGGTGGATGATGATATTTTCCCGAAGTATCTTCAGCTCTACTTCTTAAATTCAAATGAAGCTGATCGTGAGCGATTAGGTCATCTAGGCAGTGATACTTTCTTACTTTGTGTTATAACTACTTTGGCGCATTTGTTGAATGAGAATAATGTCTATGCTAAATCATTTAAAATGATGAAAGACATTATTACATAAAGAAATCTCGGGCTAAACGCCAGAATAGGCTATCTTCTGTTTTATTAAAGCAAGCTGGATAGAAATTAATAAGTTCTTGGACAATCTTTCTGAGGACACGAAAACTTGAAAGTATGGATAAAGCTGAACGTAATGATCAAATTGATAATGATCTTACTATTAAATTTCTTAACAGCTTGATATCTGCAAGATATTCATAATATGACCTGCATCTCTAAAAAGGAGCTACAGAGAAGCTTCGTGATTTACATGTTAGTAAGGGTCTGTACAATGGTACCGGGCTAACTACACAGTATATGGATAAATATATTTTAGGATGTAAAGTCGCAGCTGGTAATAATAAAGATCAGTGCATATTGGTCTTGCGCATCGCCTTTTCCGTAGGAGAAGATAATTCATTATTTTGTTTAAAGTGTAAACAATTCCCAACAAAATTAGCTTTCACTATAACTATTGGCAAAAGCTAAGGCCAAACTTTTCATAGAATAGGTTTATATCTACCCATCCCAATCTTCTCCTACAACCAATTATATATGGCTTGCCCTAGAATACGTAGAGAAAATTTAAAAATTTGAGTCCCAAAAGGGAAAATGCTAATAATGTAGTTTATAAAGAATTATTGTAGATTTTAATATATATATATTGTGTTACTATTTTTAAGGTTTTAAAATATGAATAGATGTATATAATTTCTAAACGAATTAAAAATATCCAAAACAATCAAAACGGCAGCTTTCAAGAGCAAAGAGCCCGCCGAAGGCGGGCTGCTTCGCTTGTAATACTAAATTTTAAAACATTTTGAAATTTTTTTGAATTCCACAATTTTTGAAAAATATTTAATTTTTTTTTAAATTCTAAAAAATTGTATAAAATTCTAGAAAAATTTTAAATTTCTTTAAATTCTAAAAAATACACAAAATTATGTTTAATAAAATATTTTTTTTTAAATTTTCTTATTTTCGAAAAACCCATGTTTGGACATTTGGACTTTGTTTTTATTTTTTTTCACATAAGTATATGGTACGTTAAACTCAATTTTCGGTTAAAAGTGGCGTCATTGATGAAAGAAAAAATTAAATTTCTTAATCTTAATCCTGTTTTCGGGATTGGATGGATTCTGTATTTTTATAATTTTTATTCAAAGAAAACCAATGTTTTTTAAATTATTTAATTAGTGTCCCACTATGTCTCTAATCTTGAAAACAAACTAAATTTAGTTTCGACTTCCTTATTTTGAAAGAAAAATCGGTCCCAAAAATCCGTTTTTTATTATGATTAATTTTGTCCGAAGATACTTTCAGAAGTAAGAAACATTCAATCGGAAATTTTAAGGATGTTAATCGTATTTTCAATATGTAAGTTACTGAAAAAGAAGAAAAGTAAAGTTCTGGAACTTGAAAAATTTTAACTTGTATGATTCATATATCAAACTTGCTTTGTTTGGTTCTTTCCTTAAAATTGGAGAATGAATACTCGATTGCAAGTACTTAAAATCATCATTATGATGCTAATATGTAAATTGCTTATATGAAACAGAAATAGAAATCACGAAACCTAAAATTTGATTTTGAATGTGATTCATATATCGAATTTACTTTATCTGGATTAATTTTTATCATTTCCTAGGAAATCTTCAATCAGAAACCCTAAAATGTTAATTATGATGCTATTATGTAAATTGCTTATATGAAACAAAAATAGAAATCACGAAACCTAAAAGTTTCAATTTGAATGTGATTCATATATTGAATTTACTTTATCTGGATTTACTTTTATCATTTCCTAGGAAATCTTCAATCAGAAACCCTAAAATGCTAATTATAATCCGAATAAGTAGATTATTCAGAAGGAACGAAGATTGAAATTGTAAAATCCTTAAATTGTACCTTGTGTAAATTTTTGGAGTAAAATTTTAGAATTTGCTTCTAAAAGCTTCAATATATGGCTTCTGAATCCAAACGTAGGAGGAAATGACTAAAATCAGTGTGAACTTTAATAATAAATTAGTCTTTGAAAATTCCGACGATTTTTGAATTTTTTTATTTCGGATTTGTTTATTAACGTACTTTTTCAAAATGTTCTCTTTGTTACTTCATTCCGAACACAAATCCCAAACTTGGGTAATTAAACTATTATTATAAACAAGTTATAAAATACAAAAGCAACACGATCGACAGATCTTTGTTAAGACTATTAGCAGTCTCTCTGGATCGGTGGGGTTATCGCCATTCCGATCAAGATCCATCGGCCACCTTCTGTATTCCTCGCGGTTTCTAGCGAGTTGTTGCTACTGTTTCCCAATTGCATTTTCCATATTCTTACGTCATCTGTTTGGAGGTCTTCCTTGAGGTCGCTTGAAGTTGTAGGGCTACCAGAATGTTGTTCTAATTGTCCATCTGTTGTCTTTTCGTCGTTTCATTCCGAACACAAATCTCAAACTTGAGCAATTAAACTATTATTATAAACAAGTTATAAAATACAAAAGCAACACGATCGATAAAACTTTGATAAGACTGTTCTCTCTGGATCTGTGGCGTTATCACCGTTCCGATCAGTACTTCTGAATTCAGGAAACAGATACTCGGTTAAAATTTCAAGAGCATTATTACCAAATTTACTTTTTAATTACTTTAAACAAACTAACATTGAAAATTATAGAATTATAAAAACTTCAATTTTTGTGTTAATTTTATAAAAAATCTAAAATTCTACATGAGTTTCATAAATATTTTAATTTTCATATATTAATTTTATTAAAACAAGAATTCCCATATATCAGTTTTATAAAATGATGATTTTCATATATCAATTTCATAAAAATTTCAATTCTCATATATCAACTTTATAAAAATTTCAATTCTCATATATCGAGTTTTTTAATTTCCGAATATATGGATTTTTGTTTTTCATAAAAAATAAGTGTAGTCGACATAACCCCGAAGTTTGGTTTTTCTGAGAGACTATTTTGTCCGTCTTATTACTCGAATTAACTTTGTCTGGACCCGGTCCCAGACATGACAAATGAGTGTTGGATTGGTGGTTTCCAGAACTCTGATGTCAAAGTCATTCCGTAAATGTTGCGGATGGACCAGAGATGAATGATATAAAATTCCAAAAATTACAATTTAGTTTTTAAAATTAGAATTTTTAAAAATTTAATTTTAATTTTAAAAATTACAGTAATGATTTAAATTTGGATTATTGCCTGAGGGAATCTTTTCAAAGTAATTGAATTAAGTTAGTCATTTCCGAATTCCTTCTGGAGTCATTTTTATTTTTCCCAGACAGTTGCCTTTTGGATTCGTGGTAAATAATGTCTCAAAATACATAGTTAATTCCCACCACGAAAATTCTAAAGAACTGTAAAAAGGTTGGTTTTTTATTACTTCAGTAATTAACAAATCTGGTCCTACCACGAAAATTCCAAAGAACTGTAAAAAGTTTAATTTTATTTTCAGTAATTAACAAATCTAGTCCTACCACGAAAATTTCCAAAAATTGTAAAAAGTTTACTTTTATATTACTTCGGTAATTAACAAATCTGGTCCTACCACGAAAATTTCCAAAAATTGTAAAAAGTTTACTTTTATTTCAGTAATTAAAAATTAAAGCTTGGTCCCGCCACGAAAGTCCTTAAAAATGTAAAGAATTTATTTTTTATAGACCTGCTAATTAAAGAGTAAAGGTTAGTCTCAGCGCGAAAGTCCCTGGAGACCATGACAAATCTGCTTATTTTCTGTTCTGAGTGGGAATTAACGCAAAAAACAATATCAAAATAACGTACAGTTGGCTTCCGTCATGAAAGTCTCTGAAAAACCATAACTAACTCATTTCTTGCCAGTGCGAGGCAAACGGAGCTAGGTGTGCAGATCACTGACTGTAGGTCCACAGATAATTTGCAACCACCACTAACTGAATACAATCAAAAACACCGATTGCATTCAGTTATAATCAATCTTTTCTTAATTGCAGTCATTGCCATCGATTATAGTCATTTAGAATCCAATCTATTGAAGATTGTATTCAGTTATAATCAACTTTTACTTGATTGCAGTCGTTGTCATCGATTATACTCACTCAGAATCCAATCTAGTGAAGATTGCATTCAAAGCCTCTTATGCCTTGATTATATTCAGTTAATAGTAATTCCAAATTACCTGTGAGGGAAAAAATGTCTCAAACACCTTCGATTGTATTCAGTTATAATCAACCTTTTCTTAATTGGAATCATTGCCATTGATTATACTCACTCAGAATCCAATCTATTGAAGATTGTATTCAAAGCCTCTTATGCCTTGATTATATTCAGTTAATAGTAATTCCAAATTACCTGTGTTACATAGCAGACATCTCCAGCAACAGTCCCTTCTTTATTTCGTGAGATTTGTTATTTTTCGTTTTTATATTAATTTTCAAATACAGTGAAACCTCGCTAAAAACACCCTCGATAAGAGCAAATCCTCTTTAAAGACAACTCGGTTCCGACCTCTACTGTGGATGTTCCCCTAGTAAACCCCTCGATAAAGGCAACTCCTCTGTAAAAACAACATTTCTGCCGTCCCTTCGGGTTGTTTTTAGCGAGGTTTCACTGTAGTTAAATTAACTTACCATCTTAGTTAAATAAGAAAAAATTAATTTAAAAAGAATTTCGTTTTGAGAATCGAAAAAAAGAAAAATAGGGAACAAACGTCGCTGGGGAACTGTACGACAGTTGTTTCCTCTCTATTTCGTAAATTTTATTTCTTTTTTATATTAATTTTCCGGTAATTGAGTTGACTTAACATCTCGCAAGAGAAGTCCACTCGAAATGTCCTTTTGGAATGAGTTATATCACTTTGTAGTTCCTAAAACATTGATCCAGAATCTGGATTCCATTTCTGCTAAACTATCTTCCGAAAAATTTCTAAATTTAAAATTGTTTTTTCATATTTGTAATCGTTTTTTCGAAAATCCAATTAAAACACAATTATTGTCGGATCGTCGTGGGGTTTCTGATTCACGTAGAGATGAGAAATAAGTACAAATTGAGTTACTGGACCCGAAAACACGAGATAGAAAACAACCCTAATAATTACTGCGTAATCAACTAAGCTTCTAGCCACCTCATAATCGCAAGTTCCCTTTGGCCCTCGGGGTATTTCTCTTCGGAACCAGCGTTGTACGGGTTACCTTCGAGTAGACAAATGAACGATCCAACAATCACGAAAAAGAACTATTAAAATCGTTGGATTTATCAGTCCGAGTGGCCCCCATAATGATGAAGTAGATATCGTAGAGAAGGCTTATCTAATAGATATTTAAAGCACAATACAAAATCTCTGTTAAATTCAATACACGTAACAAACATATATCAATTCCCACTAAGAACTGTATATTCTTTTATCGATACTAACACAATCCGTTCAAGACCAATCATTTCCTAGTTTATGTTAAGAGAATCCGTTCAAGACCAAAAAAAACTTTATATTCTTTTATCGATACTAAAACAATCCGTTCAAGACCACTCATTTCCTAGTTGATGATAAGGAAATCCGTCCGGGACCAAGCGTTTCCTGTCGATTCCGCTTCTCGCTAAGGATAGTGTTCGATCTAAAAAAATTAACCATATTAAAAAAAGAAAACAAACGTTTTCTGATTTCGACGAAAAAATAAACATATTTTTTTAAAAAATTTTATAAGGAAAATAAATTTTTGCAATTTAAAAAAATTTTTTATTTCGAATTAAATTGAAAATTATTTTATGTCAGAAATTTGGAATTTTGTAAATTACAAAAAAATTAGGAACTAGAATTATTTAGAAATTTTTAAAATTGTAATTTTCCCGGGCAAATTGAAAAAAGAACAATCTTGCTTGGTCAATTTTTTTAACCACAACCTTATTTAAAATATTCGAAAATGATTTATTTTTTGGTGAAAAGAGAATTAATATTTATTTTCACTTTGTCAAAGTTAATTTTCAAAGTTGTCATTGAAAAAATTAACTAGGAAATTTGTCCATTTTTCAATTTGCCTTGGGCAAATTACAACCTTAGTGTTGGATTCCGCGCAATCTATTTGAGTGTGTCGACGGAGTCGAAGGTAAAAAAGAGGAATAGAAAATAAAGAGAAAGCCAAAAAAATACCTGTTCCACACCCACGTAAAGGAGGAAAAACGGAGAAAGAAGGGAAAAAGAGGAATAGAAAATAAAGAGAAAGCCAAAAAATACCTATTCCGCGCCCACGTAAAAGAGGAAAAACGGAGAAAGAAGGGAAAAAGAGGAATAGAAAATAAAGAGAAAGCCAAAAAATACGTGTTCCGTGCCCACGTAAAAGAGGAAAAACGGAGAAGTGTCCTACAACGAAAAGGAGTAGGCGCGGGCGGGAAAACTTTTGTAATTATTATCAATTTTTGTAAGGGAAAAAGCTTGGCGTTTTTATATATTTTAGCTGCGACTCGTTACTATCTACATCTGGGCCCGTCCGGTAGAGTATAGACTCCGTAAATCTCTTTTACCAGTGCAAACCACACAGCGTTGGTCCCGAAGGGAAATACCCTGAGGACCAACGAAAAGCATACGATTATGGATTGGCAGTAATTTTAAGATTACGCAATAATTTTTGTAGAGTTGTGATATACCTCGTGCCTTTGGCTCCATAAAGTTGTTTTTTTATACTTTTCATCTAAATGCGGATCCGGAGTCCCTAGCTGCGGTCTAACACTTAGAAATTTCTGATCTTTGGAACTGGATTTTGGGGGACTTCAAGAATGCTTTTCATGACTTGACCTTTTGGAAGGAAGGCCCAAATCCCTTACTTCAGACCATACTAATCCTCGTGGAGCTTCCAAAAGTCCCCTGTGGACCCTTCGAAAAATATTAAAATTTCGGAAATTTTTCATGACGACTTTGGTTCCAATCCAAAGCCAAGTAAATCCCCGGACCACACACAAAATGGGTAACGGTATGTAATGTACCGATATATTAAAGCGACTTCAATATATTGATTCATTAAGTCCAATGTACATGATACATTAGAGCTGTTTAGTGTACTTTTTTGCATGGAGCACTTGACATATAATATATGGATATATTAAAATAACTCTGATGTGTCAGGTATGTTGTATTCGATGTACTGATACCTCAAGTCGATATCGGTGCGTAGTATTCAATATATTGATATATTCAATATAATACATCAATATATCAAAACGGCTTGATGTGTGAGGTACATGATATTCAATGTACCGATGTATTAAGTTTATCTCAATATATAATATATAATGGGTAAATTGTAGTGATTTTGGATATCATGTACCTCATACATCAATGTATCGATATATTAAGCTAATATCAATATACAGTATATCGATATATTAAAACGACTGCGATGTATCAAATACATTATATTCAGTGTATCTGATACATAAAAACGATTCTGATGTATGAAGTACATTATATTCAATATACTAATGTATTCAGTTCATATCAATACATTATATTCAGTGTATCTGATACATTAAAACAATTTCGATGTATTAAATACATTTCATTCAATATACTAATGTATTCAGTTCATATCAATACATTATATTCAATGTATCTGATACATTAAAATGTTTTCGATGTATTAAATATATTTTATTCAATATACTAATGTATTCAGTTCATATCAATACATTATATTCAGTGTATCTAATACATTAAGGCTGTTTTAACGTACTTTTTTGTGTGCAGAGCTCAAACTCTAGATTTAGTCTCGTCTGGGAATTTCTGTTTTCTTGTTCGGGAATTTGTTTATTTTTATGTTTTTTACACAATTTTCCTCTTTTTTAAACTTTGATTATTTTCTTTAAAAAATTTATTTTTATTTTTTTATAAAAAATTTTGATTCTTAGAAATCTTTTTGACCTCCATATGCCCTCCGGCAGATGGCCGTTTGTCTTCCAAAATTCAGAATTTTTTATTTAAAAACAAATTTTTTCATTCAGATTCTTCCATAAAAAAATTTCCGGAATATTGGTCCTGGGTGTGGCTTTATTGACTGCTACTTTGCAATTAGCATTTCGAAATAATTCTTTTGGCGTCTTTGACGTTTGGAAACGGTAGTGCTCAATTGGGTCTTTAATGTTTTTTGATTCCTGAACTACTACTCCGATTATGGATTCAGAAGACCATTGGAGAAGGTTCGGGTTTTCTGAACATTCCAAATTTTCAAATATGTTTATTTTTTCGAAGAAAAATTGTAATTTAAAATAATTTTTTGAAACTTTTTTATAAATATTTTTTACTTTTATATTATAATTTTTTGAAATTCTCGCACAAAGAAAAATTATCCTAATTTCCTGATTATAAGCCCGGGTCAATCATAAAACCTTCTAGTCACTATAGGAAAATTTTCTGAGACTTTTTATATGAACTTGAGAAGTCTTTGATAGATTTAGCAATCATTTTTAATTGCTAATTTATTTTTGACTGTTTTTTTTTTGAAAAAATAAATATTTTTATCAACAGTGTGGCGCTTTGTAACTGATGTGAGACCAACGAAAACGGTCGGATGAACGAGTTAATGATGGACCAATGGACATTGGATAAATGGATATTGGATAAATGGATATTAGATAAATGGATATTGGATAAAGAATTCAAGTCCATTGCTTAATTCCAAAAAGTTTCCTGATATTCGAGTCTGCTAGATCTCATCTGATAGAAGCAACTAAAGCTTCGATCAACGAACATTCGAAAATTGCGATAATTCCAAAAAAATTTACAAAATTGTTTACAAACAGAAATTAAAAGAAAATAGTTTGACAATAGTGATTTGGTGATCTGCACAGAATTACTAAATAAGCGTTATTTTTCTGTTTATAAGCCAACCCCGTGTATAAGTCCGGATTTATAATCTCCAAATTAGAGTAATTTAAAAAAATTAAAAAATTAATTTTCTTATTTTTGAACATTTCTAAAAATTTCTGGAAATTTCTTCCTGAGACAATTTTAAAATTATTTTTATTTTTTTTACTCAAAAAGTATCGTTTTCATTGGATATGTTTAGTCCGGATCAAATTCGAAACCAAAATTTTCAAAAAAAATCCTAGAGGAAGTTAAATGAGAAATTGGATTTTTCAAGTCCGTGAAAAAAGTTTGATTTTTATTTTTTTAGACAAATTTAAAATTATTTTTATAATTTTCTAATAATTTTAAAATTTTAAAAATGTTTTATTTTTAATTTTTAATTTATTATTTACGACTAGGATTTTTCAGAATCTGATGAATGATTCTGATATATTCGGAAATTTTGAAAGTCATGGAGTTTTCAGAATCCAATTAGAATTCCTAAAATTTAGATCCTAGATGTTAAAAATATTCTAGAAATGTTTATTTGAATAATTTTTAGCTTTTTTAATAATATAACAATCAAATTTGGCATTTGTTCACATTTTGTCAAAAACTGATTTTTGGCATTCGTTCTCTTTTCACTAAAGATTAATTTTTGGCATTCGTTCACATTTTGTCAAAGATTAATTTTTGGCATTCGTTCACATTTCGCCAAAAATCTAAATTGGCATTCGTTCACATTTCGCCAAAGATTAATTTCTGGCATTCATTCTCTTTTCACTAAAGATTAATTTTTGGCATTCGTTCATATTTCGCCAAAAATTCAAATTTGGCATTCGTTCTCTTTTCACCAAAGACTAATTCCTGGCATTTATTCATTTTTTTCAAAGTTTAATTTCTTTAATTTTTAAATCATAATTTTGCAGAATTTAGTAGAAATTCGAAATCATATATGAAATATAAAATTTTGCAAATTCGTGTCTAGACCATTTCGTTAAAAGAACTAATTTTTAACGTTTATAATATATGAAAATCATAATTTGCATAAATTAACTTCTCACCGAAGATCCAAATTTAGCAATTTTCATATTTGGTCAAAGTTTAATTTTTTATTTTTCAAATTAGAAACTTAAAATTTTAAAACTTTCGTGTCGAGACATGTTTATAAAAAAATTTATTTTTAACTTTTTTAATGATATAAAATTCAAGTTTGGTATTTATTCATTTTTTGCCAAAAATTAAAAATTGGCATTTGTTCACTTTTCGCCAAAAATTAAAAATTGGCATTTGTTAACTTTTTGCCAAAAATTAATTTTTTAAAATTAGAATGTTCCAGAATCTTCTAAAATTTAGAATTTTGAAGTTTTTGTATTGAAACATCCCCATCATAAGCTTTATTTTTAACTTTTTTGAAAATATAAAAATCAAGTTTGGCATTTGTTAACTTTTCGTCAAAGATCTAAATTTGGCAATTTTCACTTTTTGTCAGAAATTAATATTTTAATTTTTTAAGTAGAATCTTTCAGATTTTCGAAAATTGAATAATATATGAAATTTAAAATCCTAAAAATCTCTACCGACACAATTTTGTAAATCATAACTTAATATTTTTGAAAATTAACAAACTATAAACTTTGTTTTTCCATATTTTTATAATTTTCTAGATATACCTTTTACTTTACATAATCCATTCCCAGTACAGAATACAATAAATACAGAGATAATTTTCCAATGTCGAGGTTTATAAAGAGGTCAACATCAAAGTCAAAATTAATGTCAAAATCAAAATCGACATCATTATTAAAGTTATTATTAAAATCAAAGTCGATATCATTGTCGAAGTTGATACCAAAATCGACATTGTCGAAGTCGGCATTAAGATCAAAGTCGATATCATTGTCAAAGTTGATATAATTGTCGAAGTTGTTATTAAAATCAAAGTCGATATTATTGTCGAAGTTGATATCAAAATCAAACTCGGTATCATTGTCGAAGATGATATCAAAATCAAAATTGACGTTATTTTCAAAGTTGATATCATTGTCGAAGTTGATATCAAAGTCAAAATCGACATTAAAAATAAAATCAAAATCGAAATTAAAATTAAAATCTGCAATTTGCTTGCAGCATTTGAACAGATCAAATTATTAGATTTTCGTAAAAAAATAAATTTGATTTTGATGTCGACTTTTTTATAGACCTCAACACAGGTCTTTGAAAATTTCGTTTTTGGTCGTCATTTTTCAAAAATGATCTTTTCAAAGTTTAAAATAATTTTTTTAGAATGAATTTAAAGAATTATCTCATGACACGGTATATTCGTTCAAAAAAATTACGTAATTTATCTGACGACTTCAGAATGAAATTTTTAGGCCAATTATTTGGTTTCGCAGCTGATGATGACGTGACTCTCGTTTTTTAAAATATTTTTCTAGTGGGCAGTTTTTGATTAATTTTATTCTACAGTATTAAGATTAAAAATTTTAAAAAAATTAGGTATTTCAAGACTAGTGGATAAGTTAAGGAATGTTCGCAGTAGGGCCTAGTTGTACTAGTAGGCGACAGGAAGGAGAATGATTTTCAGGGGTTTTCGTGTTGAGAATTGTTTCTCTTTTGAGTTAGTTTTCGCGACAAGATCTAGTTGTAGTAGTGTATGAATGATTGAAATGATTTCCAAAGAGTTTCGTGATGAAAGTTGTTCTTTATCTAACTTCGACTCGCACTGGTAAACGATCGAATTTCAATTAATTTTCGTCAATTTTGTGCCAAAAGTTGTTAACTTTTCGGAAGTTGTTTTTGCGCTAAGTTGCACTAAGACTGATAAGTTAAATGACTGGAGAGGTCTTCGGGGACTTTGGCGGCGAGAGTTGATTTGCTTCTTGCTGGTGTTTGTTGGGGTCGACTGGTACTGATGGAAGAACGGAGCTGTCACGGTCTTCGGGGATTTCCGTGACGAGAGCTGCTGTCTGTCTCGGGTTGCTGCATTACGTCCAGGAAACAAGAGTTGGTGTGGGTCCTGGGGGCTTGGACGGAGTTACTTGCACCCTCCCGGACGATGTTTCGAGACCAGTTCCATCGGTACTTCTGATTCAGAATTCGGAACTTCCTCCTCGAAAGTTAACTTTTTTCTGAAATTATTTTCCACCAAATTCCACTTTTATTAGTACTTTTGGAAATTCACAATGATCTTCGACAAATTCCTCCACAAAAGTCGATTTCGTTTTTAATCATTTTTTAGTTTCTACTTACAGTAATAGAATTAATTTATTTCATTTTTAATTATGTTCGTGATGAGAATTGATTTTTATTTTTATGTAATTTCTTCCTAATTCATTAATAAACGAATGAGCTCATTATGGCCTCGGGGGATTTGCGTAGTGGAAGCTGACTTCATCCTCGTGACAGCTATTTTTCCATTTTTTAAATAATTCAGCGAATATTGCAAATCCGGGACTATTACGGTCTTCAAAGATTTCAGTTTACGTTTCGCGACTGTTGAGATAAAAAACAAAAGTATTATAACAATCTACTAAAGCAATAAAAACACAATTTAAATTAAATCTTAACACAATGCAATTGACAGTTTTTCTTATACATTACAGTATTCTACGGTCCTTGATATTCAGGTTGTCTATTGAGATGTTCTTTTTTAATTTAATTCCCTGTCTCAACAGTAACCTAATTATAGGTCATGTTATTTTGATCAAAAACCAACTATTAAGATAGAAAACAAAATAATAATAACAATCTTTACTAAAATAATAAAAACACAATTTATATTAAATCTTAACAGAATATAATTGATAATTTTTCTTATACATTACAGTATTCTACGGTTCCTGATATTCAAGATATCGCTTCAGGACCTCTCTAGTATAGTTTCTGTCTCAACAGTAACCTAATTATAGGTCATGTTATGTTGATCAAAAACCAGCTGTTGAAATAGAAAACAAAATAATAATAATAATCTTTACTAACACAATAAAGATACAATTTATATATTTTCTCTCACACAATAGAACCGAGTGTCTTACTCATGATACACAATATTCTACAGTTCCTAATATTCAGGTTCTCATTTCAGACCTCTCCTTGTAGTCTAGTTTCTGTATCAACAGTAATCTAAAAATAGATCGGGCTATATCGATCAAAAACCAGCTGTTGAAATAGAAAATAAAAGTACAATGATTTTTATTAAAACAATAAAGATACAATTTATATATTTTCTCCCAAACAATACAACCAAGAGGCTTACTCATGCCCTACAGTACTCTATGATGTCATTTCAGGTGTTCTTTTCTGGTTTAGTTTTGTCTCCCAATAACGAAAAAATTTTTTATAATTAATTTTTGGAACATTATCCAATTTTATTAAATTTAATATATGTCACGGTTATGTGTTTAAAAAACTTTTCGGATTAATTATAAGCTTACCGATTTCGAAGTTCACGTGACTATTTCCTTTCAAGACCAAGTGGAAGATTTTTATGAAAAAATTCCATAGTCAAAATGGAAAATATAAAAATTCACATAAATATAATTTTATTTTAAGATTATATGAAATTATAAAAAGTAGTTTTTAATGGTCCTAAGTGGAAAATGCATAAAAATGAAGAGTGTAATTTCCGCTTAGGATTATATGGGAATTTTACGAAAATTAACACTTCCAAATGATCCCGAATAAAAACCACAAAGCAATTTTGAGTATAGTTTCTTTTTAAGACCATTTGAGATTTTGAAAAATGTTTTTTAATATTTCCGAGTAGAAAATATATAAGAAATTAAAAATATAATTTCTTCTTAAGACCATTTGAGATTTTGAAAAATGTTTTTTAATATTCCCGACTGGAAGATACATAAGAAATTAGAGATATAATTTTACATTCAAAACTATTTAAAATTTTAAAAACTTTTTTCGATGGTCTCGAGTGAAAAATACATAGAAAATTAGAGATATAATTTCTTCTTAAGATCATTTAAAACTTCGAAAAATATTTCTTGATGGTCCCGAATGAAAAATACATAAAAAATTAGAGATATAATTTCTTCTTAAGACTATTTGAGATTTTGGAAAATATTTCTTGATGGTCCCGAGTGGAAGATACATAGAAAATTAGAAATATAATTTCTTCTTAAGACCATTTGAGATTTTGGAAAATATTTCTTAATGGTCCCGAGTGGAAAATATATCCAGATAATTTCACAGATTAGTCTGCTGATTTTCGACCTTTAGATGGCTGTTTATTCGGGAAAATTAACTGCAGATGTTTCTTTTACTTCTGTAAATTTTTGATTATTCTTTACTGCCAAAGTCTGCTGAATTTCTCCTTAAAAAACTTTGAAAATATCATCCAAGTTGTTTTTTAATTCCGAAATGTCAGATGTTCAAAATTAATTTTAATTTTTGGATAAATAACGGAACTTTTTATGAAATTAAAATAAATTATTATATATTTTTAAATTTTAAGTTTTTAAATTGATTTTAATTTTGTAATTTTTAAATTTTTATATTAATTTTAATTTTTAAATTGATTTTAATTTTTTAATTTATTTTAATTTTGTAATTTTGTAATTTTTTAATTAATTTTAATTTTAAAATTTATTTTAATTTTAAAATTTATTTTCATTTTGTAATTTTGTAATTTTGTAATTTTGTAATTTTTTAATTTTTATATTAATTTTAATTTTTAAATTGATTTTAATTTTTAAATTTATTTTAATTTTTTTAAGGGATTCTGTAGAAGTTTCCGGAATTCAGTGAAAAAATTTTATAGATTTTAAAATTTGTGTCATCAAAAAATGGAATTTTGGAGATTTCTAAAATTTCGGAAATTCATATTGAGGCATTTTTGTAAAAAAATTTACTTTTAACTTTTTTAATAATATAAAAATCAAGTTTGGCATTTATCCATTTCTCGCCAAAGATCTAAATTTGGTAATTTTCACACTTTGCCAAAAATTTAAATTTGGCATTTATTCATTTTTCGCCAAAAATTAAAAATTGGCATTTATTTACATTTCGTTAAAAATTAATTTTTTTTAAAATTAGAATGTTTCAGAATCTTCTGAAATTTAGAATTCTGAAACTTTCGTGTCGACATATTTCTATAAAAAAATTTAATTTTTAATTTTTTTAATGATATAAAAATCCCGATCGACATTCATTCACATTTCTCCAAAGATTCGTTTTTAGTTTTAATTCACATTTCGCCAAAATTTCAAAATTAACAATTTTCACATTTCTTCAAGAATTCGTTTTCAGTGTTCATTCACATTTCGCCAAAATTTCAAAATTAACATTTTTCTCCAAAAATTTGTTTTCAATGTTCATTCACATTTCGCCAAAATTTCAAAATTAACATTTTTCACATCTTTTGAAAGATTTATTTTTGACATTCATTCATATTTCGCCAAAAATTCAAAATTAACAATTTTCACATTTCGCTAAAATTTCAAAATTAACATTTTTCTCCAAAAATTTGTTTTCAATGTTCATTCACATTTCGCCAAAATTTTAAAATTAACATTTTTCACATCTCTTGAAAGATTCATTTTTGACATTCATTCATATTTTGCTAAAGATCTAAATTTGGCATTTGTTTTGTTTTCTTCAAAGTTTAATTTCTCGAATTTCTCATTGAGATATCTTCATCATAAACTTCATTTTTAACTTTTTTAACAGTAGTTCCGACGAGTTCGTGTGAATCATGGTCCGGAACGTTTTTCAACTGGCACTCCTTGTTTAAAATTAGAATTTCAGAAATTTGAGAATAATTTTATTTTTTTAAAAAGTCTTTTTTTTCAATTTTTTTAAAAATTTATTTTTTTTTCGATTTAAAAAAATTTATTTTTCAATTTTTTTAGAAATTTATTTTTTTTCGATTTTTTAGAAAATTTATTTTTTTTTTCAATTTTTTAGAAATTTATTTTTTTAAAATTTTTAAGTGATAAAATTAAACAATAATTTTTTCACATTAAATTGAATAATTTTTTTAAAACTTTTAATGAAAAATTTTCTTGAAAATTAAATTTTAAAAAATTTTGCGTTTTTTGTTTTTTCAAAGAACAATGGAAAAATTCGTTTTTGAAAAGCATCATTTTTTGTAATTTTCAGAATATATTAATTTTTTTGAAAATTTGGATTTTTTCAACTTTTTTGGTCTTGATTGGAAAGTTGAGAATTCATGTTAAGATCATTTTTAAAATTCCTACAGTAAGTTTTTTTGAAAATTCGAATTTTTCAAATTTTTTGGTCTTGATTGGAAAGTTGAGAATTCGTGTTAAAATTATTTTTAAAATTTCTACAGTAAGTTTTTTTGAAAATTCAGAAAACCGTGAGAATTTTAATTTTTTTTCAACTTTTTAGTCTTGATTGAAAAGTTTGAGAATTTCTGATGAGACATTTTTAAAATTTTTTTATAACTAAAATTTTTAAAAATATATTATCATCTAAATTTTTTAAAATCAAATAATCATAAAATTTTGCAATTTTTGGTCTTGACCAGAAAATTGCGAAATTCTTGTGGAGCTATTTTAAAACATCTTTTTTTTGCTTATGTGGGAACCAATTCTTTTTTCATACTGTGCCTCCAGTGCCATCTAAACACAAAGTTCTCTAAATTTTGGTCTCAACCAGAAAGTTAAAAATTCACGTTGAGATTGTTTTTTCTAAATTATGTGAGAAACAGTTCTTTTTTTTGTAATGATAAGTTTAAATATTTTTTAAAGACATAAACCTAAAATTCAAAAATTTCTGATCTCGAGTGGAAAATTTTAGAATTTCTTTTTAAGACCGTTTTTATGATTTTTCGATAATTATTAATTTTTCAAAATAAAAATAATGATTTTCTACTCTAAGAATTTTATTAATCTTAAATTCAAAAATTTCTAGTCCCGGGTGGAAAATTTCAGAATTTCTTTTCAAGACCTTTTTTTGGAAATTTTGTGATTATTATTTCTATTTTTGTAATTGCATGAATTTCTAATTTTCTACATTTACGTCAATTAATTGTAATTTTGCGTTTTAATTGAAAATTTCCAAAATTTTTCGTCAAGAGCATATTTTTAGAAACTTGTAACAGATGTTTTTACGTTTCATGATAATCTAATTTTGAACCTCAAAAGTCTATGTAAATTCAAAAAATTGTTTTTTGGTCCCAACTGGAAAACTCCCGTCTAGACTTTGAAATTTCATATTAAATATTCTTAGTTCTTACAGTATGATTTTAGAATCTTCCAGATATACAAAAATCAGAAATTTTATAACTTTTAGTCCTAAGTGGAAAATTTCAAACTTTCGTGTTGAGACATTTTTAAGATTTTGTAAGTTTTTTTATTTTTTATAATAATGTAATTTTGAAACTTTTGGAATAGATCTAAATTTTATATCTTTTGGTCTCAAGTGGAAAATTTAGAAATTTCGTGTTGAGACATTTTTAAGATTTTGTAAGTTTTTTTATTTTTCATAATAATGTAATTTTGAAACTTTTGGAATAGATCTAAATTTTATAACTTTTGGTCTCAAGTGGAAAATTTAGAAATTTCGTGTTGAGACATTTTTAAAAATCTTGTAAGTTTTTCTATTTTTTATAATAATGTAATTTTGAAACTTTTGGAATAGATCTAAATTTTATAATTTTATATCTTTTGGTCCTAAATGGAAAATTTCGAAGAATTACTGTCTAGACTTTTTCTTCGGAATTTCATATTAAATATTCTTAGTTCTCACAGTATGATTTCAGAAATCCATGAAATCCATCTTCCGTTAATTGGAAAAGCCCGGGTTATTGGTTATTCAATAAAAAAAACTTAAAACGTGGGGGATGTTGTATTTTTGACTTTGTAATTTTCTCTGAATAATTTCCACTTCATTTCATATTCGGAAAAATTTTAAATTTAATTTTGGTTTTTAAACAAAAAAATTTTTCAATTTAATGAGAAATATTAATTTTTTATTTTTTATTGATTTTGGATAAAATTTTATTTTTGATAAATGAGTTGACGAAATCTGAGCTTGAACCGCGGTCTTGTTTCATGTCGTTTCCTCTACCTTGCCGCCTCCTCGTCACATCAAGTTCCAATTTTCCAAAAAATAAAATGTCAAAAAAGTTCAAATTTTCTTTCCGGGACCAAAAATTTTTAATTTTATTCTTTTTAAGAAAAAAGATTTTTTAAATTTTTTCGTTTTGAGGTAAAGAAAGTTCAAATTTTCTTTCCGGGACCAAATATTTTTAATTTTATTCTTTTTGATAAAAAAGATTTTTTAAATTTTCCTTTTTGGGACCAATGATTATTCTAATTTTTCTCTTCAAAAAAAATTTGAATTGTTTTTCTTCTCAAGACCAAGAATTTTAAAATTTATTTTTTTCAAAAACTTTTAATTTTTCTTTTTGGGACCAATGATTATTTTATATTTATTGTTCTCGGAACTAAAAATTGTTTCAAATTTATTCTATTCGGAACCGATGATTGTTTTGCATTTTCTGTTTCCGGGACTAAAACTTATTGAAGATTTATTTTTTTCAAATACAAACAACTTTTGGATTCTTGCGTTTTTCCAACGGTTATTTTGCTGTAATTACCTATTCAGGGGCATTTTCCGTTTTTTAATGCAAATTGAAAAAAGTTTGGATTCTTGAATCAAAAATGTTTTTCAAATACACGTAAAATTTCAGATTTGTTTTAAATTTTCTGGATTTTTTAAAATAAAATTTAAAAAAAAATTAAAATTTTTAAAAATTAAAATTAAAAAAAAATAAAATTTTTAAAAAAAATAAAACTTTTAAAAAATTTAAAAAAAGAATAAAATTTTTAAAATTATATAAAAAAAATTTTTTTAAATTAATATTTTTCAATGTTTTTTTTAAATATTTCCATTTTTTTCGAAAAATTTTAAAAATAATATTTAAAAAATTTTTAAAAGTAATGTTTTTGAGGTTTTTAAAGTAATTTTTTGATTATTTAGATTTAAAAAATAAAATTTTCATTTTATTAATTTATTTTTCGAATTTACTTTTTTAAAATCAATTTTTAATTTTATTTCTTAAAGTAACTAATGATGGAATTTCCTTCAGCGAATTCTTTAATCATGATAAAAATTACGAAATTATTATATAAAATCAACGTAAAAGTTACCGTAGTTTTGACGAGATCCCTGGTATTCGTGTTGGGACGATTTCGTAATAACATTTATTTTTGTTCTTTTTTAATACGATTTATGGAGTCCATCTTCGATGAATTCTTTAATCATGATAAAAAATACGAAACAGAGGTTACTGTAGTCCTCATAAGATCTTTGATATTCGTGTTGGGACAATTTCGTAATAATGTTTATTTTTGTTCTTTTTTAATACGATTTATGGAGTTCATCTTCGATGAATTCTTTAATCTTGATAAAAATTACAAAATTATTACATAAAATCAACGTAAAAGTTACTGTAATCCTCACGAGATCCCTGGTACTCGTGTTTGGACAATTTCGTAATAACGTTTATTTTTGTTCTTTTACAATTTAAAATTTTGATTCTGAAGTGACTGATTGAAGACGGAACTTTAAAGTTTAAAATTGTTCTTAGAATAATTTTCAAGACCGTCTAGATATTTTAAGAATAATTTTATGATTATTAAATTTAAAGAAATAAAAATATCATTATTTTGTTAACCAGTAATTCGAATTTACTTTGGTCTTAACACAATTTTAAAATTTATTTTTTGAATTTACTTTTATTTTTTAACGATTTATTTTAAAAAATTTAAATTTAAAAATAATTTAATTTTTTTTATTTAAAAATAAAATTTTTACTGTTTTTTAAATCGTTAATTCGAATTTATTTTTGTTTTAAAATAATTTTAAAATTTATTTTTATTTTTTAACGGTTTATTTCAAAAAATTTAAATTTCAAAATTATTAAAAAATTTAAATTTCAAAATTATTAAAAAATTTAAATTTCAAAATTATTAAAAAATTTAAATTTCAAAATTATTAAAAAATGTTAAGTTTCAAAATTATTTTAAAAATTTTAAATTTAAAAATTATTAAAAAATTTTAAATTTCAAAATTATTTCAAAAATTTAAATTTCAAAATTATTTCAAAAATTTTAAATTTCCTAAACATTTTTTAAATTTTTTTATAAAATAATAAAATTTTCTTTCTTTCATCAACTGTTAATTCAAACTAAATTTGGTCCTTACAAAATTGATTTACGTAGGATTTAAAAATATATTTTTATACGTAATTTCGGTCTTAAGGTGATTAATAAAAGCAGAAATTCAAATTTAAACATTATTTTAAAAACAATTTTTAAAACTTTCTTAATTTTTGATTTTTTTAAACTTGTTTTTAATTTTTTAAAGATATTTGAAAATTTACTTTTTTATATTTTTATTTATTTTTAAAATTAATTTATTTTTTTTATTTTTATTTTTAAAATTAATTTATTTTTAAATTTTTAAATTAATTTATTTTTTTTATTTTTATTTTTAAATTAATTTATTTTTTTATTTTTATTTTTAAAATTAATTTATTTTTTTTATTTTTAAATTAATTTATTTTTTTATTTTTTTGCTTTACTTCCTTGTTACAAAAATGAAACTATTCTTACTGTTTCATCAATTATCAATTCAAATTTGGTCTCGACGCGATTTTGAAATTTAGTTTTTAAATTAATCCCGGCCTGAAAGCGATTAATTAAGGTGTGGATTTGAAGCTTTAAAGTTGTAACGAAAAATTATTTTAAGAAACCTTTTAAGACTTCCTGGATATTTTTGTATTTTTTATTTCCTTCTTTAGTAAAAACATGATAGAATTTCATATTTTTATCAATTATTTATTCAATCTTGGTCCTGGCACGATCGATTTACGTATTAAAAATTTACTTTTTGAGTTAATTTTGGTCCTAGAACGATTGATTGAAGCAGAAATTTAAAAATTAAAAATTATTTTAAGAAATTTTATTGATATTTTTTAGTTTTTTTAAATAAAAATGATAACATTACCTTTATTTCGGTAATTAGTAATTTATTCATTTTTATTTTAACAATATTGACTTACGTGTTAAAAATTTACTTTTTGAATTAATTTTGGTCCTAGAATGATTGATTGAGACGAGAATTTAAAAATTAGAAATTACTTTAAAAAATTTTATTGATATTTTTATTTTTTATTTACTTTTTTAAAATAAAAATGATAACATTACCTTTATTTCGGTAATTAGTAATTTACTCATTTTCGTTCTAAGACAATTGATTTACGTTCTATTCAGAAATTTATTTTTTGAATTAATTTTGGTCCTAGAACGATTGATTGAGGCGGGAATTTAAAAATTAAAAATTATTTCTAAAAATTTTATTGATATTTTTTAGTTTTTTTAAATAAAAATGATAAAATTACCTTTATTTCGGTAATTAGTAATTTATTCATTTTCGTCCTAAGACAATCGATTTACGTTCTATTCGGAAATTTATTTTTTGAATTAATTTTGGTCCTAGAACGATTGATTGAGGCGGGAATTTAAAAATTAAAAATTATTTCTAAAAATTTTATTTTTAGTCATTTTTATACACTTTTATTCAGTTTTTTCGTATAAAAATCATACAATTGCCATTATTCCGTCAATACGTTTCCTGATGTTTTCGTGTCAGAACGAATATTTTTATTTTTTTATTTTTTTTTGCATTCCCAGAATCCCATAGTTCCCATGTTCCGGACATGGATGAGGAAATCTATGAACTTCAGAAATGTCAAAATAGAGTCCCAAAATATAATTACATTTTTTTTGAAACATTTTTTGCTAGATTTTTGAAACCAAAAAATTTCACATCATTTTTATTTTTTATTTTTTTTATTGTTTTTGACACAAAAGTAGTTTTTTAATTTTTTTCGTTTTTTATTAAGTACTTTGAACAATGGCCATTTTTCCTTTTTTGTAAATTATTTTAAATCTTACTTCGTTATTGACTACTTTTTGGATTTTTCAGTCTAGTTAGTGGACTCCACTATGGCGTCGCCCACGCTGTTGTCCTAGACTCTATGGTTGGTGTCTTTTCAAACAAGTTTATTCTACAGTATTGAAATTAAAAATTTAAAAAAAATTAGATGTTTCTAGACTAGTGGATAAGTTAAGGAATGTTCGCAGTAGGACCTGATTGTACTAGTAGGTGACAGGAAGGAGAATGATTTTCAGGGGTTTTCGTGTTGAGAATTGTTTCTCTTTTGAGTTAGTTTTCGATCTAGTTGTAGTAGTGTATGAATGATTGAAATGATTTCCAAAGAGTTTCGTGATGAAAGTTGTTCTTTATCTAACTTCGACTCGCACTGGTAAACGATCGAATTTCAACTGATTTTTAGCAATCTTGTATAGGAGTTGATTTGCTTCTTGCTGGTGTTTGTTGGGGTCGACTGGTACTGATGGAAGAACGGAGCTGTCACGGTCTTCGGGGATTTCCGTGACGAGAGCTGCTGTCTGTCTCGGGTTGCTGCATTACGTCCAGGAAACAGAGCAAGAGTTGGTGTGGGTCCTGGGGGCTTGGACGGAGGTACTTGCACCCTCCCGGACGATGTCTCGAGACAAGTTCCATCGGCACTTCTGATTCAGAAGTCGGAACTTCCTCATCAAAAGTTAATTTTTTTCTGAAATTATTTTCCACCAAATTCCACTTTTATTAGTACTTTTGAAAATTCACAATGATCTTCGACAAATTCCTCCACAAAAGTCGATTTCGTTTTTATTTTGGATTGTTTCGCTAATTTGACTTACGTCGAGAATAAACATGTCCGTCGTGGTCCTCAGGGAGTTTCGCGATAAGAGCGAATTTCCATTTTTTCTGATTGTTTATTTCGCTCGTACTGAGAAACAAATTCATTATTGTTTTTAGGAACTTCCGCAGTAGGAGTTGACTTTTTTCTAAGGTAGTTACCGTGTCTAATCCGTCTCGCACTATCAAATGAGCGTATTTGCAGTGGTCTTCAGGAACTTTCGTGGCAGACCAAACTTTCTTTCTTTGAGTATTGGACTTGATTCAACCCAATGATAAAAAAAACAAGTTTGTTATGGCTTTCAAGAACTTTCGTGTTGAGAGTTGACTTTTTTATAAAGTTATCTACCGTATCTAATTTTACTCTTTTGATAAATTAAATTATTTTTAGAGATTTTTCTATTGAGAGTTGACTTTTTAAATAAAGTCATCTATTGTATCTAATTTTACTCCCATTAGTAAATTAAATTATTTTTAGAGATTTTCGTGGTAAGAATTGACTTTTTAAATAAAGTCATCTATTGTATCTAATTTTACTCCCCTTAGTAAATTAAATTATTTTTTAAATAATTTTTAGAGATTTTCGTGTTGAGAGTTGACTTTTTTATAAAGTCATCTACCGTATCTAATTTTACTCCCATTAGTAAATTAAATTATTTTTTAAATAATTTTTAGAGATTTTCGTGATAAGAACTAACTTTTTTATATAGTCATCTACCGTATCTAATTTTACTTCCACTGGGGAAATGACTAGATTTACTGTAATGTTCGGGAACTTATATAGTAGGAGTTGATTTTTTTCTAATTTTATTTGTTTCAATTCCCATTTGCACCAGGAAGTGAAATTATTCGTCATCGACCCTGGGGGACTTTCGTGACAAAACTTAATTCCTACTTTTTTAAGTTGTTTTTTATCCTAATTTTTACTCAATAATAAACAATGAACTTTAACATGACGTTTAGAAACTTCCGTGACGAAGCCAAACTTTTTTTTTTTTGATTATCGGACTGCCAAAAGATTAAGTTCTTCGCAATCCCCTTAGGGACTTTCGTGGCGGGACCAAATTTTATTTTTTTATTTTTGGGCTAATTTCCATTCGAGTTGATAAAAAATTTCTGATTTTTGAAAATATTCATGGTGAAAATTAAATGAATTTTTGTTGTGGTACGGACCAGGCTCTTGAAAGTTAAGTTTTTGAACTTTTTTATCAAAAAAAAATAAAATTTTAAAGAAAAAAAATCCAAAAATGACAATAATAATAATTCCCGGAACGATTAGTTTCATAAAAAATGGGTGTTTTTTTACCGTAATCCCAGGGACTATCGCTGTAGGAACTAGTTCACTTTTTTTATAAATTATTATTATTGTTTTTGGAATTTTATAAATTTTTTAAAATAAAGAACTTCAAAAAGTAAATCTTCAAAAACCTGATCTGTACTGTAATAATAATAATTCTCCAAAGCGATTAGTTTCATAAAAAATGGATGTTTTTTTACCGTAATCCCAGGGACTATCGCTGTAGGAACTAGTTCACTTTTTTTATAAATTATTATTCTTGTTTTTGGAGTGTTGTTTTTCGAATTTTATAAATTTTTTAAAATAAAGAACTTCAAAAAGTAAATCCTCAAAAACCTGGTCTGTACTGTAATGTAATAATAATCTCCCGGAACGATTAGCTTCATACAATGACAACCACTCTTCTACCGTAACTTTAGAAACTGTCATTGTAGGAATTGGTTCACTTTTTTATCAATTTTTAATTTTTGTACCGACAAAAGATTAAATTTTTACAGTCCTTAGGGATTTTCGTTGTAGGAGTTAATTTTGATCTTTTCTTGTTTTTTCTGCACTAATTGACACTAGAAATAGTAAACAGCTGAAATAAAAATAGTTTTTAAAAACTTTCGTAGTAGGAGTCGATTTTACTTTTTATACTTTTTTATATCAATTTTCACTCATTTTCGTAAACAAGTTTTTTTATAGTTTTTGAAGTTTTTCGTGACGAAAATTAAGTTTATTTCTGATTAATTTTATATTTTAATTTCACCAAAAAATTAAATTTCTTAAAATTTTTGAAGTTTTCGTGACGAAAATTAAGTTCATTTTTAAATTTTTTGTATTTTAATTTCACTAAAAAAATAAAATTTCTTAAGATTTTAAAAACTTTCGTGACGAGAATCAGGTTCGTTTTTAAATTTTTTATATTTTAATTTATATTTAAAAATAAAAATTTCTTAAGATTTTTGAAAACTTTCGTGACGAGATTCAAGTTCATTTTTTGATTAATTTTATATTTTAATTTTACTAAAAAATTAAATTTCTTAAAATTTTTGTGACGAAAATTAAATTAATTTTTGATTAATTTTATATTTTAAGTTCACTAAAAAATTAAATTTCTTAAAATTTTCGAAATTTCTGTGGTAAAAATTAAATTAATTTTTTTCTAAATTTTTAATTTTTATTTATATTTAAAAACAAAAATTTTCCTGTTGAGATTTGACTTAATTTTTGAATAATTTTTTAATTTCCATTATACAAAAACAAACAAGTTTATGGTTTTTAGGAATTTTTCTTAATTTTTAAGTGTTTTTTGATTTTAATTTTATTTTTATTAATAAAAAAAATAATTTCGTCGTAAATTGAAAAGTCAGTTTTTTGAAGTTGTTCTTTGTACAAGTCCCGATTACTGTAGTAAACAAGTTTCAAAAGTTTTCACAACAAGAATTAATTTTATTTAAAATTGCTCTTTATCTTAATTCAATTTTCGCAGAGAAACGAAAATTTGCAATAATTTCGAAATTTTTCGTGACGAGAGTTGATTCCGTTTTTTATTTTTACTTACAGTAATAAAAAAATGGTTTTTTATATTTTTGAAATTTTCGTGGTGAGATTTCACATTACTTTTTTCCTTTTTTTATTTACAGTAATAAAACAATAGTTTTTTTTATAAATTTTCGTGGTGAGACTTCACATTATTTTTTTTCTTGTTCTTACTTACAGTAATAAAAAAGTAATTTTTTAATATTTTAAAAATTTTCGTGGTGAGATTTCACATTTTTTTTTCTTGTTCTTACAGTAGTAAAAAAGTAATTTTTTATATTTTAAAATTTTCGTGGTGAAAGTTAAATTCAATTTTGAATTATTTTTAACATTTTAATTTTACTCATTATCGAAAATGAAAACTTTTTGTGAGTTTTAAAACTTTCGTGGTGACAATTGACATCATTATTAAGTTTTTTTTTATTTTTACTTATTATAATAAAAAAATATTTTTTTATAATTTTGAAAACTTTCGTGATGAGACTTGACGTCATTTTAAAATTGTTTTTTGTTATTTTTACCTACAGTAATTAAAAAAGTATTTTTTTATAGTTTTAAAACCTTCGTGATGAAAGTTAATTTTATTTTTGAATTATTTTTAAAATTTAAATTTCACTTATTTTCGAAAATTAATTTTTTTTTTATTTTTGAATTATTTTAAAATTTAAAATTTTATTTATTTTCGAAAATTAATTTTTTAAATTTTCGAAAATTTATTTTATTTTATTTTTGAATTATTTTTAAATTATTTTTAAATTTAAAATTTTGATTTACATCAACAAAAACTAATTTTTTTGGAATTTTAAGGACTTTCGTGACGAGATTTTACTTCATTATTAAATTATTTTTTGTTTTAATTTCGGCTCTCGCTGAATGACAAACAAGTTCGTTATGGTCTTGAAGATCTTTTTCGACGAAAATCAATTGCACTTTTTTTAAGTTAATTTTTCGTACATTTCACTAAAGTTAATAAATGATCCATTTTGTCTAAGATTTTTTTGAACTTTCTTGGTGAGTCAACTTTGCTCTAAGAAACCAGAATTTATTCATTTTCAAATTAGATTCCATCACGAAAGGCTTTTATTTATTATCTTTGGTATTTCTAAAAGTCCTAATTCAAATTTTTCTAGTATAAAAGTCCATAAAGCGGTCAAAATTGCAGTAAAACCTGCAGCTTGCTGGCAACATTAAAATAAATCGAGCTGCCAAAAGGTTGCGCGCAATGTTGGGGCGAAATCTGCAGCTTGCATGCAATATTAAAAAACCAACTTGCCAGAATGTTGCGCGCAATGTTGGAGCGAAATCTGCAGCTTGCTGGCAACATTGAAACAAATCGAGCTGCCAGAATGTTGCGCGCAACATTAAAAAAAACCAACTTGCCAGAATGTTGCGCGCAAGTTGCAGATTTGATTTTTATGTTCACTATTTTACAAACTTCAGAATAGATCTAATTTATTTGCAATTGACGTTTCAGATTCCGCTTTTTCTACAAGGTCCAAATTGTTGCAAAATTTCATTTCCTTTTTTCTTCAAAGTTTGAGAAATAACTTTTTTTTAATCTTATTTTTTTTTCAAATTTTCGTGACTTAAAATTTCCAAAGAAAGATTTATTTGATCTTGTGTCAATTCCAGTTCCTGTTAGTTGTCCCAAACACCCTCTGAGTCATCTTCGTCATTTTATAAAAATTTGGAGGATGATCATTTGTAAAAAAAAATAAATTTTTTCATTTTTCGTCGAAGTAGACGTAGTGTTTTTGCAACCAAATCCGGCTTAAAAAATAAATTAAAAATTTTTTCAAATAGATGTAATTTTGTAAAAAATTGATGTTTATTCACATTTCGCCAAAAGTGAGCTATAATAGTTTTGGAACGAAAGTTTGACGTTAGGAACAGAACGTCAAACGACGGATTTAGATTTTTGGGACATAACTATTTTGAAAAGAAAATTGATGTTCATTCACATTTCGTCAAAAGTGAGCTATAGTAGTCTTACAACGAAAGTTTGGCATTAGGAACCGAACGCCAATGATAAAGTTTAAATTTTCGAAATGTAACTATTTTAAATTTTAAAAGTAGATATTTATTTCCGCTTTCCCAAAGCAAAATCACAAGACTCTTACAACGAAAATCCGACATTAGGAACAGAACGCCAATGATAAAGTTTAAATTTTCGAAATGTGACTATTTTAAATTTTAAAAGTAGATATTTATTTCCGCTTTCCCAAAGCAAAATCACAAGACTCTTACAACGAAAATTTGGCGTTAGGAACAGAACGCCAACTGATCGGAACGGTGATAACGTCACTGATCCGGAGAGACTGCTAACAGTCTTAAAAAAAATTTATCGATCGTGTTGTCTTTTTATTTTATAGCGTGTTTATAATAATAGTTTAATTACCCAAGTTTGAGATTTGTATTCGGAATGAAGTGACAAAAAGACAGTATTTCGAACACCAACGATAAAGTTTAAATTTTTGGAACACACCTATTTTGACGAAAAAAACAATTGATATTCATTTTCACTTCGCTAAAGTGGACTATATTCTTCATAAACAGGGAAATTTTGACATTTATAACAAAATGCTGAATTATAAAATTCAAATTTTCAATCCAAACTTTTCATAAAGAAAAACGAATTTAATTTTTTTCGTCACTTGATCCAAAAATACCCGATTAAATATTTTTTCATAATAAAATTCTCATTTTCGTTGTTTTCGAAATAAAATAAACTTTCCGAGACGCCTTTGGGGATAGGATTAGATCTGTCCCCTCCGGGCTCTGTAGGATTATTGTGTTCGAACTTTATTCTTCTGGACACGAAAAAAGTATAACTTTTGATTTTTTAACAATTGCGAAATACAACAAAAATGAACACAATCGTCACACTTTTCATGAATAGTCAATATTCGTGACGAAAATTATAACTTAATAGTGATGATTTCCATTTGTTATTAAGCCAAAAGTTACGCTTTTTGTGTATAAAGATTTTAGATAGTGTCTATTTCGAACTCAGATCAGAGCTTCTTAATCACTATCCAAAGTGTCTATTTTGAACTCAAATCGGAGTTTCTTAGTCACTATCCAAAATGTATATTTCGAATTTAGATTGAAGCTTCCCAGTCACTATCCAAAGTGTCTATACATAAAAAAAACAACTTTTGGTCCTGTAACAATTGCGAAGTGTGGCACAATCGTCACATTTTTCATGGATATTTCGTATTTGTGAAGAAAATTAAAAAGTAATAGTGACGATTTGCATTTGTTAGTACTCGAAAAATCACGCTTTTTTCGTTGTGGAGATTCAATGAAAGTTTTCATATAGAAGAAACTATGAAAGCATCGTTTTAAGTCTAATGACCAAAAATCATCAAACTAAATTGAAACTAATTTTATAACTTTAAAAAACAGAGATGTTATCAAGTAGTTTTTAGGGAAACAATTTTTTACTAAAATCAACCGAATAAAAATTTGAATTTCATCATTTGGCGTTCTGTTCCTTATATTAAACTTTCGTTGTAAGAGTCTTGTGATTTTGTTTTGGCAAAGCGGAAATAAATATCTACTTTTAAAATTTAAAATAGTCACATTTTGAAAATTTAAACTTTGTCGTTGGCGTTCTGTTCCTTATATTAAACTTTCGTTGTAAAAGTCTTGTGATTTTGCTTTGGCAAAGTGCGAATGAATATCTATTTTTTTATTTAAAATAGTCACATTTCGAAAATTTAAACTTTGTCGTTTGGTATTCTGTTCTCAATTCCGAAATATCGTTGTTTATAAGTATTACTTGTTTTGATAAAATAAAAATTAAGTCTATTGTTTTCTTCAAAATAGTTTTTTTCCAAGAATTTAAATTTATAGTTTGTTTTTTAGTCCGTACGTCAAAATGCAGTTTTTTACTAGGAATATAGTTAACTTTGACGAAGTGGAAATGAATATTTAGTGTTTTTTGGTCAAAATAAGTCTCTTTTAAGAATTTGAATTCCATAGTTTGGTGTTCTGTTCCTGTTAAGACAGAAAACAGAAGTATTTTAACAATCTTTACTAACACAATAAAGATACAATTTATATGTTTTCTCTCACAAAGGAAAACCGCGTGTCTTGCTCATGATATACCGTAATCCACGGTCCCTGATGTTCAGACTGTCGTTTCAGGACCTCTCTTTGTAGTCTAGTTTCTGTATCAACAGTAATCTAAGAATAGATCGAGCTATATCGATTAAAAACCAGCTGTTGAGATGGAAAAGAAAATAATAATAATAATCTTTACTAACACAATAAAGATACAATTTATATATTTTCTCTCACACAATGGAACCGAGTGTCTTACTCATGATACACAATATTCTACAGTTCCTAATATTCAGGTTCTCATTTCAGACCTCTCTTTGTAGTTTAGTTTCTGTATCAACAGTAATCTAAGAATAGATCGGGCTATATCGATCAAAAACCAGCTGTTAAGACAGAAAATAAAAGTACAATGATTTTTATTAAAACAATAAAGATACAATTTATATAATAACCTCAACACACAACATCCGGATGTCTCACTCATGCCCTACAGTACTCCACGGTCCCTGATGTTCAGACTGTCCCTTCAGGACCTCTCTTTGTAGTCCAGTTTTCTGTCTCGACAGTTTCCCACACGGAAATGTCACTATGTAAAAAAAATTTAGTTGATCTTTGAAAAAGAAAAACATACGTTTGTTTTTCTGCCAAAATAATTTTTCACTAAAAATTCTAACCATGTTTTAGACTTAAATTTATTCATCAAAACAAAATTAGTCTAATTTCGATCCTCCCATTTTTGTTTCAAATTTTTATTTATTTTTAACTTTGTTAATTCTATTTTTATTCGATATTTTCACATTTCTTAATTTTTGTATTTTCAGAACTACCATATTCAATTTTTAATTTTATTTATTTTCACCTGGCACCGATATTCTGGCTTGGTTATTGGTTTCTTGAGGATATTTATTTTTCCACTTTTTCCACTTTTTCCGTTTTTCAAAATAACTAAATTTCTAAAAATTTTGAAAAATATTTAAAAAATAAATTTTGTAAAAGTTCATTTTTATTTTTTATATTTCGAAATAAAAACTAAAATTACAGTAATAAAAATTTTTTTAAATTTTGAAATTCTTCAAAAAATATAAAAAATAAAAACTAATTTTTATAAAATTACGAAATTTATCATTTTAATTTTTTTATATTTCGAAATAAAGACTAAAATTACAGTAATAAAAATTTTTTTAATTTTGAAATTCTTCAAAAAATTAAAATTTATTTTTCGATTTTAGAATAAAAACTAAAATTACAGTAATGTAAATTTCAAAATTCTTTTAAAAAATTAAAACAATAAATTTTGTAATTTTGTAGAAATTAATTTTTAAAATTTCGATTCAGAATTTAAAAAAATTTATTTCCGGACGATTTCGTAAAAAACATTTTATTTTTATTTTTGAAATAATATAACTACAAAATTAACATTTAAAATTTTTTTTTAATTTTCTAAAAATTTCAAAAATTTGTTTCCAGACGATTTCGTAAAAAATTTTATTTTTATTTTCGAAGTAATATAACTACAAAATTAACATTTAAAATTGATTTTTTTTTATTTTCTAAAAATTTCAAAAATTTATTTCTGGACGATTTCGTAAAAAACATTTTATTTTTATTTCTGAAATAATATAACTATAAAATTAACATTTAAAATTGATTTTTTTTTTAATTTTCTAAAAATTTCAAAAATTCATTTCCAGACGATTTCGTAAAAACATTTTATTTTTTTATTTTTTGTAAATCAACAATTATAAGACTGACACGTGAAAAAAGTTCTTAAAGTTCCTCAACATTTGCCCAGAGGTAATTTCATAAAAAAAGCCCTTTTCTAATTTTTTAATATAATTTTTAAATTTTGAATTCCTACGCAAAGAGACGAAAGTGGAAAAAATGGTAACTCGATTTCTCATTTTGAATTATTTTTAATTTTTCCTGTCGAAAAAATTATTTTTAATTTTTTTTAAAATAAAAATAATTTTTTCTCAAATTCCTACAAAAAAATTATTTTTAATTTTTTTTTAAATAAAAATAATTTTTTTCAAATTTCTACAAAAAAATTATTTTTAATTTTTTTTCAAATTTTTATAAATAAAATTTTTATTTTTTTAAATTTTTACAAAAAATCTATTTTTTAGGTTTTTTAAGATTTTTTATAATAAAATTTATTTTTTATTTTTTTTAAATATTATTTTTAAATTTCAACTAGAATGAGTAAAAGTTGAGAAAAATAGTAAATTTGGCGACTCATGCCGTTACTAACATTTTATTTTTATAACAATCATATGTTTATTAAAATTTCACATTTTCGTGTCGAAGTTATTTCGTAATATTTTTAATTTTTTAATATTTTTTAAATTACAGAAAATTTTGAAAAAGTTTAATAATGCCTACAGTAATCTGTTTTTAAAATTTTTGACTTTCGTGTTGAGACCACTTTTTAATATTTTTAATTTTTAATTTTTTATATTTTTTAAATTACAGAAAATTTTGAAAAAGTTTAATAATTCTTACAGTAATCTGTTTTTTAAATTTTTGACTTTCGTGTTGAGACCACTTTTTAATATTTCATAATAATTTTAATTTTTAATTTTTTTATATTTTTTAAATTACATAAAATTTAAAAAAGTTTAATAATTCTTACAGTAGTCGATTTGTTTACTTTTTAGCAAACCTAAATTTCGTGCTGGGATGATTTCGTAATTATTTTTAATTTTTATTTTACTTTTTTAACAACTTTAAATTTCGTGTCGGGATAATTTCACATTTTTTTATTTAAATTTTTGTATTTAATTTTTTTTATTTAATTTTTTTAATTTAAATTTTTTAATTTAATTTTTTTTATTTAAATTTTTTTATTTAATTTTTTAAGGATTCTAGGTATGCAGAAGGCTTAAAGATGCCCTGGCCGCTGCTCTGGCTTCTCCTCCTGGCAGAAGACTCCTCTGCCAGGGACAATTCGACTTCCATGCCTTCTGAATCCGTCCCATCTTCTACGATGACTACAGTAGAACCGGATATAATAGATGATTCAAAAAACTCAGAATGCACAGATATTAAATCTTATTTGTGGAACGAACATTCGGATTACACTTCGCTTCCTTCGACCATGAGCGTTTTCGCAGTTATCTACACACTTATCGTCACGTTAGTTTTTAGTTTTTTTATTATTTAAATTTAAAAATTTTTTCATCATTTAAATTTCTAAATTTAAAAATTTTTTTATTATTTAAATTTAAAAATTTTTTCATCATTTAAATTTCTAAATTTTAAAATTTTTTCATTATTTAAATTTTTTAATTTAAAGTTTTTTATTATTTGAATTTCTAAATTTGAAGTTTTTTTTATTATTTAAATTTTTAAATTTCTAAATTTTTTCATTATTTAAATTTCTAAATTTTTAAATTTTCCTTATTTAAATTTTTTTATTTTCAAACTTTTCTAATCTTAAGATTTTTTATTTTTTAATTTAAATAAGCCTTAATTTTTTTAACTAGTAATTACGTTGTCGGAATTACTGTAATATTTGAAGGGGGTTGTTAGACGAAAGTATGATCAATTTTCTCTGACGAAAGCTGTTAATTCCAGGTTAGGGGTACTCGGAAACACGCTCGTTATCTTGTCCGTGATCAAGCATAGATCCCTACAATCGGTCAGGAACATCTTCATCGTGTCCCTTTCCTGTTCGGACATCGTCGTCTGTATCGTGTCCGGGACCATCACCCCAATCACTGCCTTCACCAAAATCTGGGTCTTCGGAGGAGCTCTCTGCAAACTCGTCCCTTTAATCCAGGTTCGTAAATTTAAAAAAATTAATTTTCCACAAAATTAAAAATTTTAAAAAAAATTAATTTCTTTATAAAATTTAAATTTGTAAAAAAATTAACTTCTTTATAAATAAAATTTTAATTTTAAAAAATTAATTTTCCACAAAATTAAAAATCTAAAAAAATTAACTTCTTTATAAATAAAATTTAAATTTTAAAAAATATAATTTTTCGCAAAATTTTTAAAAAATTAACTTCTTTATAAAATTTAAATTTTAAAAAAATCAATTTCTTTATGAAATTTAAGTTTAAAAAAATTAATTTTAAATTTTTTCAATTTTTTAAAAATAAAAATTTATTTTTGAATTTTTGAAACATAAAAAATCAATTTTTACTATTTTTATTTTTAAAAAATTCGGTCTCTAAAAGTTGATTTACAATTCTACATGATAATTCGCGGCAAAGGGATATTCCAATAAAGAATTAATTATCATGTTCGAAAATGGAGACCATCCATCTAAAAGTTGTTTGACAATTTTTCCAGGGACTCGACATGCAAGAATAATCGAAATAAATGTCTCCAGATTCAGAAAATTTTAATGAACTTTAGTTTTCGAAAAATTAAAGTTATTTTTTATTCAAAAAAAAAATATTTTCAAATTCAGAAAATTTTAATGAACTTTAGTTTTCGAAAAATTAAAGTTATTTTTATTAAAAAAATATTTTTAAAATTTTAAAATTTTAATGAATTTTAATTTTCGAAAAATTAAAGTTATTTTTTATTCAAAAAAAAATATTTTTAAATTCAGAAAATTTTAATGAACTAATTTTTGAAAAATTAAAGTTATTTTTTTATTTAAAAAAAATATTTTTAAAATTTTAAAATTTTAATGAATTTTAATTTTTGAAAAATTAAAGTTATTTTTTATTTAAAAAATAAAATTTTATCAAATTTTAATTTTCTACAAATTTAAAGTTTTTTTTCATTAGAAAAATTTTAACATTAGTCATTTTTTAAAATTATTTTGACTGTCTGATGAATTTCGTTTTTTCTGAATTTCGATAATTAAATTTGAATATTTAAAAGTGGAAAATTCTGAATGAAAAACGACCTCGAGAGAGGAAACGGTGAATTTCGAAGTTTCAGAATCAATAATTTTTCGGATTTATTTTTAGTTTTTTAAAATTTCAAGGGAATTCTAAAAAATTCCAAGTTTTAAAAATATTTAAGAAATTTTAAAACAAATTTACAAAATTCTAAAATTTATATTTTTTAAAATTTTATATAATTAATATTTTTTTTTAATTTTATATAATTAATATTTTTTTTAATTTTCTAACTTTTATATTTTTTAAAATTTTATAATTTTATATTTTTTTAATTTTCTAAATTTTATATTTTTTTAAATTTTATAATTTTACATTTTTTAAAATTTTATATAATTTTATATTTTTTTATTTTTTTTAATTTTATATAATTATTAAATTAACAGGGAGCTTCGTTGTGTTTTTCGACTTTGACTCTGACGGCGATTTCGATAGATCGGTTCATTTTGATCATTTATCCCACCCAGAGGTCGATCCAGAAAAAACATGCCTTCCAGATGATCGCGTTGAATTGCACCATCGCCACGAGCATTTCTCTTCCGATGTTCTTCAAGCAGAATCTGACGCCTTATGACCGTTTCTGTGGCAGATTCTGTGCAGAAGACTGGGGCTCGGACCAGTCCAGCAGGAGTGTGTACGGTACAATAGTGTTCATTCTTCAGTTCGTCGTGCCATTTTTCATAATTACTTTTTGTTATTTGATGATTTCACTTAGATTAGGAAGGGTAAATTTAGGTATTTATTTATTTTATTTATTTTTTTCTTTTAGGGAATGCTGATCAAAAGAAGCTCGGGAGAACAGAAACTCAACGGTCCTCAGTCGGAACAAAGACGACAGGCCCTGAAGAGACGGCTCAGGACCAACAGAATGTTAATGGCCATGGGTAAGGTCTATTTCACGAAAAATATTTAAAAATTAAAAAATTTCATTAAAAATATTAAAAAATTAAAAAGTTTCATGAAAAATATTTAAAAATTTAAAAATTTCACAAAAAATATTTAAAAATTAAAAAGTTTTACAAAAAAATATTTAAAAATTAAAAAATTTCATGAAAAATATTAAAAAATTTAAAAATTTCACAAAAAAATATTAAGAAATTTTTAAATTTCACAAAATTGTCTTAGGACGAATGTTGAAAACTTCTTAGAAATTACGGTAACCTAAGTAGTAATTTTGACCATGATTGTTTCATAATTTCACGTTATTTTGAAATCGATCATATATTATAAATTCCAAAAATTGATTTTTTTGGGACTTTTAGAATTTTAAATTTTTAAAAAAACTCGAAACTTAATTTTTTAAATAATTTCAGTTTGTGTTTTTCTGATTTGCTGGACTCCGGCCGTGGCTTTCAATTTCTTGAGGGACTATCAGTGGCTGCCAGACATAATTGCGAAACAGGAGTACCTCAGTGGGGTCATAACCCACTGCATCTCGATGTCTTCCACCATCTGGAACCCCATCCTCTACGCCCTTCTCAACGAACAGTTCCGTCTGGCCTTTGCCGAGCTTCTGGCGTCCTGTAGACGGACTTACACGAATTCCCAGGGGGAAACGCTCCCGATGAGACTCAGCGCCAGATGCTCCAGAATCGTCTCCAATGCTTTCGTGGATCTCGCTGTGGTCAACGGAAACCCTCGGGGGATAAACAACAGCTCCAGTGGCGAAGGGGTTTCCAGCAGAAACGGTTCTTTCAAGTGGAGGTATTCTACAGTATCCGCCTCAAGTAAGCAAGACGTCAACGGACCGAACAGAGGCTGCACAAGTAGCTTACTGTAACGCCCACGGGTTTCCTCCAGAATCAACCTTCACGTCTCCAAGGGTTCTCAAAACAGCACTTCTTTCTTCTCCAATTACAGTATCCCATGGCCGAACAAAAGCCAAAACTGTCGTTCATATCTTACTGTAATGAAAATTGTACAAAAATAAAAAAATAATTTCGAAACAATGAAAAAATAAAAAATGAATTACAGTAAGAATTGCTAAATTCAGAATTTTTTACACTTTTTCACAATTCTGAAAAAATTTAAAATTCTGAAAAAAATTTTATTTTTAAAATTTTCTATCAAAGGACAACTGGAATCGACACAAAATATGAAATGCTTTTTTTTTATCTCGCTATGGCTTACAAGACTTCAAAAAAATATTGATCAATATTGATGGTGATTACGGTAAGTATGTGGAAAATGCTGAATTTTTTGAAATTTTTGGAAAAAAATTTTGATGCAAAAAATCAAAACTTAACCTCGAATTTTAATGACATTTGATAAGAAAGCAATGATGCTATTTTCGAGAGTCGTAAAACATCATTTTGAGAACAAAGGAAAAATTTTAGGATGGGAATCTTTAAAAATCGGAAATTTCCAAATTAAATTTAATTTAAAAGTTACGTAAAAATAAATTTTTAATTAACATAGAAGAGTGCAGTCGTGGCTATCTCAGGAAGCTGCATAATGGACTTCCGGGATGATAGAATTCATCATATTGGATAAGACTTGTCAGAACGAACGGACTTTAGCCGAAAAACTATCTTGTCTGCTACTTTCCAGATTTCTTTTATCTCTGATTAATGAATCACTCGTTAAATTTGAAAATAAAGTTGTTTATTAAAATTTTGTTACTTTAAGAACTTTGAAGATCATAAAAAACTAAAAAATACGGAACTGTGTTGTTAATAAGAGTAATGGTAGTTGTTCTCAGGATTCAACGAGCAACTTTTTAATGACAAATTAGTGTTGTGACTTCCTAAGGGACGCTGCAACGTAGGGAAACAGGCATTGGAGTCTTTACAGAACAAATCCCGATCTTATTTTATATCCAAAAACATAACAACCACACAATAACGTAAACCTCAAGGTTATGGTAGTCGTGCTAAGACCAGCAAATCAAGAAACGTCATCTGTATGACGTCTTATCAAGTCTCAAAAGTTAGGTATTATCTTTGATAACTGTTTGGCTTATCATCTCAACCATCCCTATTTGCTTCAATTAACTTAAAGATAAGAAACAATTAATTGAGAGTTTATCAGCTTGAAGACTTCTTTCGTCATAAAACTTGGGTCAAAGAATCATTGAGAACTATATAGCTATTTCATCGATAAGATTAGTGTAGACTACTTTCAGAAATTTAGATATAAAAGCACCTTTTTATGGACACTAGCATTGTTTTTCTTGAATAATGATTTTAGTCGGGGTTTTTCTTCTTCTTCTCTTTGGAAGAATCGAAGCTCAATCATTGACTAAGTCAGGATGCTCTGGATACATGTTCTTGGGTGAGCAAAGCAACCCCTTGTGCGACCAGTTCATCACTTTTCTCAAAGTCGCCAGAGATACCGTCGAGTACCTTGAAGACAACAATGGTTTTGCCCCTAGAGCATTCGGGAATTCGACAACTTGGTTCACATTGCAATACGAAGACAAAGCTTCCTTTATTTCCTTAGTGAGTACTTGGATCGACCTATACGAAAACGGACAATGTGAGCATTCAGAATTCGTCAATTATGGAGAGTAAGTTTATGTTTATAAAATTTTTTTCGATTAGAAATTTTAAATCAAACTAAATTTAAAAATAGTTTTCTAATATTAGGTGATTTCATAATCAGCGTTACATGTTTAAAACTATTCATTTAATAACCAACAAACAATTTATTAACTTTAGTATTTTCCTTTGTTAGAGGAACTCTGGACCACAGTTTGAGTAGGTTTTTGATTCCTTCCTCGAAGAACTCCGGTTGTTTTGATAGAAGATATTTCTGGATCCCATTTTCGATTTATTGATTATCTCTGAAGTGATATCCTCGTAAGAAATTTTTAAGAAATCGGAAGATATGGTAATCTGATGGCGCAATATCTGGACTATGTAGAAGATGATTGGGCACTGTTCAATTCAATATGTTTTGAAGGTAGAACATAGTGCTAGATCCCATAAAGCGAAAAAATCATTTTGAAAGGAAAAAACGATCTTTTCACTTCCCACTGTTCTTCAGTTGCTATAATTTTTGCTTGTAATTGCTCTAGGTGTCCACAGTAGACATTATTGTTTATTTTTTGACCAGATTTCAAGTTTTCAGTACAAAGGATCAGCTATAGACCAATAAAAACACAATATGAACTTCTTTCTGTGAATATCGTGGTTAGACACGGGTTTTCTGGTTCCTCCAGGTTTTATCCATTGCTTTCTACACTTATGACCATCGTAGTACACCCAACTTTTATCACAGGTTGTAATATTACGTAATGGCAGTCTTTTATGTCGATATTCGCTCCATAATGTATGATATTGTTTTTGCCCAGATTGCATTTGTCCATTTACCAAATCATGGGAAATTTGTCGTTGTTTCCACCACTGCTTTCCATTTCAATCATCGCCACGCTGTGGACTAAAAGCATATTTCTGAAGCTAATTGTTCACTTGTCATAGTTCTTTTTCAATTGAATTTTCAACGCAATGCTTGATAGTTGATTCTTCTTGGACTCCTTTGACTATTTTTTTGTTGAATATTTTGGTATTTTTTCGAAACATCCTAAACAATGTATATACCCGTTGAGTAGATATAACGTTTTCTCCATAAAATTCCGTCAACTTTCGGGCTGGTGCAGCTCTGGTAAATCCTTGTTTAACACATTCCGTACCAAGGCGTATTTTGTGTGGCCAACCCCTATTCTTTTCGTCTCGTAACATGTGGCGCACATGGCCATACAAAGCAGGTTTTTTATAATTATTTTGTGTATATTATGCGATATTTTCATGTTGTCTACTATGAACGATGATTTTATTGAAAAGTAATGCAGTTATCATTGTGGTGAAGAATAGTGCTTTTAATGATAGTTAACATCTTGTATTCTTGAAATTCAACAGGAATACCATTTTGAATTCTTTTTCATACAATCTCAGTACATAAGATTTTGGTTTTTTCAATGTTTCAATATGTCTGAATTATTTATATAAAATATATTCCTTATTTTCCTCTCAAAATTAATTACTAAAAAATATGGATTCAAGAAGATTAGAAATTATCAATTTTACAGCTCTTTTGTATCAAATTTAGTATTAAACAATACCTTTTTTTAGTCCATTTCATGACATTCTCAGTCACTTAAATTACGGATATTCTGGATATGGAATCTTTATGACAGGAGAAACTGAGTAAGTATCTTCTTTTTTATTCTGGTAAATGAATGTCTCTTTTCAGCACAATTACCGATTTATCCAATGCAATGAGTTTAGCTCAACAGATTGCGACTCACAATGCTGATATTTATGTCTGGGACATTTCCGTTAATAATAACAACAATACTCTTTTCGAGACTCTTACTGGAGGCAAACCAGGTCACATACTTAGGGGAGCCAATCTGACATACAATGATGTCATTGACTTCCTGTCATGTTCGATGATCCCGGAATTCATGAACTTTTCCTGCAATGTGCAGTCTGCTCCTCCAACTTCCTCTTCTGGATGTTCAACGCCAACTCCCCCAACGACAAACACCTCTTGTACCTCATTGGAACTGATCTTCATCTTGGAGAGATCCGAGTCTATTGTCCCCTATATCTATGAGAGAAATGTGAGCCAGTTCGTAATGGGCCTTGCCAGTCAGTTCTCCTTCCCCAACGAGGTTTCTTCCGGTAGCGGATATGCACGATTCGGAGTCATCCAGTACGCAACCACTCCCGAAATCTCGATTCCTCTCGGCAGTTACACTAGAAACGATTTCAACAGTCAAGTTCAACAAAAAGTCAAGATCGGAGACGGAGGCGTCAACAACGTTGCTGAGTAAACTTTGATTTTCTTATTTATGAAGTAATACATGTTTTAGTGCTCTTTTGGCTGCTTACAGCCAGTTCCAATCCAACTCCGTTCTCTCCAATAGAGCTATCATTCTGGTAGTGGATGATGTTCCTTTGGATGGAGATGCTGTGGATGCCATACACAAGGTACAGACTCTCGTCCAGCTTCCAATGGGAGTCATCATCCCTGGGATCACAGGCAGTCCAGCTGACGGACTCAAAGATTTAAAGACCCTCCTCGGAACCAACTCTAATCTGGCCTTCCCAGACCTCCCCACCGCTCTTTCTAGTGCTCCAGGTTTTGTAATAGACGTTTTCCCTTGTCAAGCTCTTCCTGTCTGTTCCGTCCTCTCCTTCATCGGGGAAGCCACCGCAGCCATCGGAAACAAAGCCAAGGTGGATTTCTTAAAGTTAGCTCAGAGACTGGTAAATAGTGTCAACTTCAATCCGAAACAACGATTCTCCATTGCTTTGTTCGGGAATTCCATCTATAATGCTATCGAACCCCAATCACTGCAGGAGTTCAACTCAACTTTATCATCTTTCATTCAAACCATGATTTCCGATGATTCCCCGAATGGAGATCGAACCTTCCTCGCTCCTATCCTCAACCAGTACATAACGGTTGCCAGCTCTAGTCTCTATCAGAACTTCTCTAATTTGCTTCTGGCGGAAACCGAGGCTATCAAAGACCCTACAGCTGCTTATTCTGCTTGCCAGACTGTGGCTAGTCTCGGGACTGACTTCTACGTGATTGATCAATCCAGATTCACTGGTCCTTCCAGCCTTTTCTCCACCTGTACTGGAGGAATGCCTGGACATATCCTTAATGGCACCTCCCTCTCCCAAGATGATCTCTTCAACCAGTTGAGAGATTCACTCATCCAAAACTTCAATTCCATGAGATGTTAATCAGAGAATAACTAAAATCATGTAATCAGTATTTTTTAAAATTTGGTAAAGCTTAATGTTAGATTGTGCATTTATCCATTCGAATGCAAGTCCGCATAGCGTTGGTCCGAAAGGAAATATCCTGAGGACTAACGAAAAATTTAAGATTGTGCATTGGCGGGAGAATTAAATGGATAGTGTAATATTTACCAGAGTTGTGTTGTATTCTCTGTCTTCGGCTTAATAAATCAATTTAGTATTTCTTTCTCATCTACACATGAATTAGAAACCCCTATCCACGATCTAAGATTTACAATTTACAAATAGACGAATTTTGTTAATTTCAATAAGAATGGAAAAACTTAAAAATCGTCATGTCTAGTGTTGTCCTTTTTTCTTGCTTATTTGCCTGGTTTTTGGTTCCTCATTTTCAAATCCGTTTCTAATAGCTTTTGTTTAAAAAATGTTTCTTAAATCATTGTTTTGTTCTATGTTTAAAAAAAGAACCAAATATAAAGATGGAGGTAGATCTGTCAGGAGCTAATGTCGACATCTTGGAGTCGATTCTGGTGCGGTTATCGAAGGAAGAAATAGTTCACTGTCGAAAGGTTTGTTTCTATTTTTTATATGAATGAAATATTGTAATTTCAGGTTTATCGGAAGTGGCGGACATTGATAGATTCTTGTTCGTTCTGGATAGCCAAGGAGGAATTTGACGGGAGTGAATATATCAAATCTCTGGTTCAATCGGGCCAGCCACTGTTGAGTTCGAACTTTATCAAACTGTCTGTTCTTCGTCCTTTCAACCGAAATCTCCTGCTGACCGAGAATGCAAGTGGGAGAACAGAATATGCCAAGCATTCCGATCCAAGATGGTTCTTTTCGAATGGCGGACAGGGGTCGGTTTTATTTTTTAAAATTTTCCGAATAACCTTTTCTAGGTGGCGTTACGAAACTCCTCCAAGTTTTCTCGGAGAACATTTCGATCCAGAATTTAAACCATTGTTTGATTCTTGCTTAGTAACTAGTTATCGTTGGTGTTCGAAAAGAATGGAGCTAAATACGTCTAATCTCGGGATTGATGTAAGTGTTCTTTATTAATGCACTTTTATTATTTTAATTTTAGGACAAAATATTAGATGAATATCGTCCTCCAATTGTGTATAGTGAATGGGTTTCGAACCGAAGTGATTGTGGTTCTGAATATAAAATGAAATTACGTTTCTACGATGAAAACGGTCACAAATTAGCTTCTGAAAAGAAAAGTATAAGATTTGATCAACTGTCGTGTTAGTGTTGTTTATTTTATATGAAAATAAATCAGAAATTAATTTTTAGATCAGCTGTGGCGTAAGATGGAGGTTGTTCTGAAGTCGTATCCCAAGGGATGTCGTATCCTGCGTGTTTATAGTGCTTCCAGAGACACCCAATTTTGGGCAATTGATGTTTTTATTATTTTTCTACTTAAATTTCAGGCCGGTCATTACGGGGCCAAGATCGCTGGATCCGAACTAGTCATCAAAATGGAATCAAGTCCTCCCTCTGTTGAGGAACCCGATTATCCCGGTGAAAATCTTAATCACTAAAACGAGTTTCGAAAATATGATATTTAAAGTTATTCTAATATTTTATTAAGATTTAATATGTATATGATTTATATATTTTTAACTAATTTACTACACTTGAATAAAATCGGTAGAAATTTATGTTTTAAAAGTGGTTTTTGATTAATTTTTGATGAGAAACAGAAAATACAAAAATTAATTGATTGAAAATAATCCGTTCTTGATTCGTTATTCATTGTTGAGCAGATCTTATGTTAAATCACAATCATTAATTCACTGTGCACAAAAAACTTAACTTCTGGATCAGTAACAAAAGAAAATTTTCACTATTAAGTTTTAATTTTCGTCAAAAATGTTGAATATTCATAAAAATGGTAATAATTCTGTCACAGTAAGCAATTGTTACAGGACCAAAAGTAAAGTTTTTTGTGAATTTAATCCAACTATATATTAAACCTAATATATTTGACAAATCAGAGTTGTTTTAATGTATTGATATATTATTTACAATCCAGCGATATCAACACACAAAAACCTAACTTTTAAGTCAGTAACGAACGGAAATCGTCACTATTAAGTTTTAATTTTCATCACAAAAGTCAAATATTTACGAAAAATGTGACGTTTGTGTTACATCTTTGTCGCATTTCGTAATTGTCACAAGACTAAAAGTTACGTTTTTTGTGTGTGGGATTGTTGAAACTTACACAGGTTTTCTGAAATCATGCTTAACTGAATGGAATCAATGTGTAAGAATCCCTGAGTATTGTTTTCACACTATTTGATTCTGACTGAGTGGAATCAATGGCAGGATTGCATTCTGATAGAAGATAGATCGTAAATGAATATAATCAACGTGTTTGGACCATGTTTGTTTTCAGTTAAACAAGTATTAGTACGTTGATTACATTCAATTATATTCAATCTTCTATCAGAATGCAATCCTATCACCGATTCCACTCAGAATCAAATGATGTGAAAACCGTAATCAGAAACTTTTAAATGCTCATTCCATTCAGTTAGACGTGATTTCAAAAAATCTGAATGAAGTTAGTCGCCTTCCCTGGATGCTGGGTCTCGGCACGATTACAGTAGTAATACGAGGCATTAGTATTAGGGTGTTATTATTGTTTAGTTGTTCGATATATGCAGTACTGCAGTTATGGTAAATAACTCTTTTCTTTCCTGACTACATCTGCACATCCAAGGGTCGTAAAGAGGGATCTGCTTTGTTCACTTTGCAATAATAAAACTTTTACAATTTCGAAATTTTAAGGAAAAATATACGAAAAAAAATCACCGTTAGTTTCCATGAATAGAAAATGCCTAGAAAAATAGAAGCAACTCGACGACTGTACCACATTCGCTCCTTTCTATTTCGCAAGATTTATCTTATTTATTTCGTTTTTATATTAATTTTTAAATAATTAAATTGACTTAATACCTCAATTAAGAAAATTAATTTAAAAAGAATTTCGAAATCAACGAGAATTAAAAAGACGAAAAATAAGGAGCAAACGTCGCTGAGGAGCGACTCGTACAACCCGATTTTTCATTTTGCATTAATGTACTCCAAAAAATCCACAAATGGATAAATTTAGTTACTGTATTTCCTCTAAAATAAGCCCCTTCTTGAAATAGGCTCCCTTTAGGATATGATTGAAAAAAATAAGCATCGGGACTTACTTTTAAAAAAATACGTTAATCCTAATGAAAACAAAGAAATTTGGAGTTTTTCAAATGGTTGGCGTTATGTTCTTCTCCGTCCCTGTTTGCGCGGGTTTTGGTTCTTCATTTTGAAATTCGTCTCCGACGGTTTTGGTCCTATTGATGCTTCTGGGATCCTTATTTCGTTCTGTATTTGGGAAAGAAACAGATATAAAGATGGAGGTAGATTTGTCAGGAGCTAATGTCGACATCTTGGAGTCGATTCTGGTGCGGTTAACGAAGGAAGAAATAGTTCGCTGTCGAAAGGTTTGTTTCTATTTTTTATATGAATGAAATATTGTAATTTCAGGTTTGTCGGAAGTGGCGGACATTGATAGATTCTTGTTCGTTCTGGATAGCCAAGGAGGAATTTGACGGGAGTGAATATACCAAATCTCTGGTTCAATCGGGCCAGCCGCTCTTGAGTTCGGACTTTACCAAACTGTCTGTTCTTCGTCCTTTCAACCGAAATCTCCTACTGACCGAGAATGCAAGTGGGAGAACAGAATATGCCAAGCACTCCGATCCAAGATGGTTCTTTTCGAATGGCGGACAAGGGTAGGTTTTACTTCTTAAAATTTTTCGAATAACCTTTTCTAGGTGGCGTTACGAAACTCCTCCAAGTTTTCTCGGAGAGCATTTCGATCCAGAATTTAAACCATTGTTTGATTCTTGCTTAGTAACTAGTTATGGTCTGTGCTCGAAAACAATGGATCTGAACATGTCTGAGCTCGGAATTGACGTGAGTTTGTTAATTTTCGTATTTAACAAGGAGAGGATTTGCTTCACTCGTTCCTCTCGAAGACGTTTTGATTCTTCTATAAGAAGATAAATTTGGTTGCCTATATTCATAAAAATAGATTTTAGGACAAGATATTGGATGAACATCGACCTCCAATTATATTTACTGAATGGGTTTCGAATCGAAGTGATTGTGGCTCATTATACAAAATGAAATTATGCTTCTACGACGAAAATGGCCTTGAATTGGCCTCTGAGGAGGAGGATATCAGTTTTGATCAATGGTCGCGTTAGTTTCATTTATTTTATATGAAAATAAATCAGAAATTGATTTTTAGATCAGCTGTGGCGTAAGATGGAGGTTGTTCTGAAGTCGTATCCCAAGGGATGTCGTATCCTGCGTGTTTATAGTGCTTCCAGAGACACCCAATTTTGGGCAAGTGATGTTTTTATTATTTTTCTACTTAAATTTCAGGCCGGTCATTACGGGGCAAAGATTGCTGGATCCGAACTAGTCATCAAAATGGATTCAAGTCCTCCCCCTGTTAAGGAACCCGATTATCCCGGTGAAAGTCGTTTTAAGCCGATGGAATGAAATTGCAAAAATGCTCAAGATGATTCCGGTGTTTTATTTTATCAAAATTACGATATGTATATAGAATTTGCTAAATGATTCTGTCTTGTGTGTTACACGTTATGTCGTTCGATACCTTTTTTCGCTCGTTTTTTGTTATTTTGGCTTTTAGGATGTCGCTCGATCTCTGTATTGACCCATTTGACTGCGAGTTTCCCGGTCTCATCAACGAAATTCTGTCTTTGCCAACGGAGAACCCTGATAGAGCCCCTGTTCTTGCTGCTTCAATTACTGCCGATGGTTTTGCCTACCTCATTTGCAATAAGATTCTCTATATCTGGAGTTACACACAAAAGGAGAAAGGTCGTGCTCCTCACGCCTACAAGTTAAACCTCCCTGGAACTGGTTTACCGTATTCATTGGATTCTATTCTACTTTTTCATCGTGATGCAAGCAATCTCCCAAGTGTTTTGGCTGTTTCTCCAGAAGGAATTGTCCGTTATTGGCCTATTGTAGGAGGCAACTACAAGGATAGAGAAATGAATTTACAAAATGAAGTGGTTTTGTCGCTTTTACCGTTTAGAGAGGAGGAATATGCCAACAAGTTTATTTTATCCACTACGTCTGGGAATTTCCATATGATTGAGATTTTCAAGGATAACTACACGAATCCAACGGAAAACAGTATTATTTTTAAGGAAATTTTGTTGAATACGTCGTCATTTACGAGAAGAGTTAGTGCTGTGGTATTTGGATCTCAAGCACAAAAACAAGAGTATGTTTGGTTTAATTTTTTATTGTAGTTTGGTGATTTTTAGACTTGTTAAAACTGTAGTGCCGAAACCGTTTGCTGGTAATCGGGATATTGATCTGATTGCTGTTTATCAGAATTCTATCGACTTTAATTCCATCAGTCAATCCTCGATTGTTCATAATGTGGATATTTCTGACTTGGTTTTGACGGAATTGTCGAATTTGAATACTGAAAGAGAATCTTTGTCTTCGTTGAAGAAGAATACCAAGGTTTACATTGTGGATGTTATTTTCTACAAGAAAGGAGTTGTGATGTTAACTGCAATTGCCAAGAAATCTATGAAAAATTTTGTATTTGCACTTGCTCATTTGACGATTGAATCTATTGCTTCTAAAACTGCAAATTGGTTTAATTGTTTGACTATTCCGGAACAACATCAAATTTTAATTCCTTTGGGTGGTGGTCAATTACCGAGAATTCGATTATATACTCCGGTTCCTGGGAGTTTTATCATTGTTTTTCCAAGTTTTGTGATTTCGATGGAGAATGTTTTTACAAAAGAAACGGATGTGGTTTTGGATATTTCGAAATTTTCTGAACAATTGCTTGGATCTGCTTGTATTAATCAGTTTTGTCAAGTTATTATGAGGAAATCAGGAATTTGTAATGTTCGACATCTTCCGAAAGGATTTGATTTGACGTTTTGGCAGAAGTTTAGAAGTGAATTTGAAGGAGAAGAATTGGAACTTAATTCTATGGCTGCTAAAGTTAAAAAAGGATTTTCATTTTTTGCAAGTAAGAATCTTGTTGAAGCGAAAAATTACTTTCATCAGAATATAGAATCAATAACGTCAACAGAAGAATTTGCATCAACTATTTTACAAATGACTAAAAATGCACTTGATAGAGCTCCACCAAATGATTATCGATGGAATAGAGATGGTATTCAGAAAAATGAACATTGTAGGAAAAAAGGAACATTAATTCAAGGACAAATTGAAGATAAAATGGCATATTATAAGATGATTGTGATGTTTTTGAGATATTTTGGATTGTTTACGAAATTGAATCATCCATGTCAAACTTTGGGAAATAGAACTCCATTGTCTGTATTAGCTGAATATGGTGAGAAATTGTTTGCAATGCATTTGACGTTTATTATGTTTGGAGAACTGACTTTGCCTGTTGTAGACACGGCTATTAGAACATTGTCATTGCAAATTAAAAATCAAAATGGAATGATGGAAAATACTCAATTGTCTAATAGAGATTACTTTGCGAAAGAAGTTACATCATTTGAGGAATTGATTCCTGCTGTTATGAGAGCTCAACAAAAAGAAATAGAAGAAAATGCAAATGTTAGAAAAGATGTGATTTTTAATGAAGTTGGAACATTTTTTTCTGTTGTTATTGAAGCATTGACTTTTTATAACAGTGAAGAATGGACGATTCATGTGAAATCTGATGAACCAAATTGGACAAATAATTCGCAAATTTTATATCAATTTACAAAAGAATTTAATCTTATTTTTGATTTGATTGATTCAGGACATGTTGGAAATGAAACAAAAGAATGTTTATTGAAAAATGTTCATCTTATTTCTAGATTTATTTTGTCTCAACAATCACGTTTTCAAAGAAATAACTCGGCAATTATTCAAAGATTTTATAAATTTGGAAAAATTGATTTATCATTGAGATTGGCTGAAGAATTTCGTGATTTTACGACGTTGATTAAACATTGTTATGATACTTTACCTGATATGGAACGTCGTTGTAGATTGGAACAATATAAACAACAATTTAAAGATGAAGATTTTGATTTGTTTCTTTATCAATTTTATAAAGAACGTGGTTTAATATCGGATTTGTTAGAACAAGAAGGAGATAGAGCAGATGAATTTTTATCTAAACATGATGAAATAAGTTGGATTCGATGTATTGATAGAAAAGAATACAATAAAGCAAAAGATACATTAAGATCAATTGCATATTCTGCTTCAACTGCTGATAGAAAAAAAACTACATTATCATTGGCTAAATTAGCTGCATTATGTGATGATGAAAATAATTTGGAAGATATTGCACAAATTACTAATGAATTAATTTTATTAGAACATCAAGCAGAAATATCTCCTGAAGTTTTAGCGGTATGATTTTTAAAATTTTTTTGTAATTAAAAATTATTTGAAATAGTTTTTTTGGCATAGGGAAAAGTATTCAAAATAAGAGATGTTAAAATTTATGAATCGTAAATTTGAAATTTAATTAAATTTTAGTTTGGTGAAATTTAATTGATTTTGTTTTTTAATTATGGTTATCCTTTGAGATTTTGGATTTTCTTTGAATGTTAATTTCTGAAATCTTACTTTAAAAGAGATTCTGAAGGCCGATTTTTGATTCTGATTTCAGATTTGCAATCTACAAATTCTGTTAATTTGTTTTGAGTATTTAAAAATTTAAAACTACTTTTTCCATGCCAAAATTATATTTTAAAAAGTACAAAATTACATAAGATAGCTCTTAATGAAATTTGTTTTTTAGGTTGTTAATCCTGATAATGTACCAATGTCAATTGAAGAAATTGTAAATGCGAATATTGGTGAAAAAACTGCGGAAGGGTATTTGAAGGCACTTCTTGTTTTGACGACGGCAATAGATTCTAGAGAAGGAAAAACAGAAGTTGGAGCATCAACAATTGATAAACTTAGAAATAGAATTTGGACAGCTATTCCTGGAGCGGATGACTGGTCGGCTTTAACTCAAACAAATGATGAAAAAATGGTTGAATTTATGCAGAAAAGTACGTTTGCAGAAACTGTAGAACATCTTCAATTGGCCCCGATTCCTCCTGATTTGAAATTGAATCTTCTTCCGGAATCTACTACTGGAATTAAGAATGGATTTCCGTTGAAATATAACATTACTGCAAGACAGATTTTTGATAGATTTATTGATGATAGTTTGGAATTGATCAGAAGAACTGCTGAACAAGAAGCGGGAAATGTTCGGATGGTTCATTGATGCTTGTTAATTTTATTTGTTGTGGTTGACTATGATTTGAGTGACTTTGGTGAAAATGAAAAATTTTTTTGTAAGTTTTGTGGGGTGGAGAAAAGCAAACATGACCCTGAGTTAAGCTTAGGTTCAAAAGAATCGGAAATACTGATTCATCACGAGAAAAGAAAACAAAATTGGTAGATATAAGAGAAAAATTTTTTAGTTTTTTAAAGTTTTTTGAAAAATGGATTTTAAATTATTTTTGATTTTATTTTTTTGTTTTTTAAATTTATTAGAATGCTATTTGATGAGAATACAATGTCCTCAGAAAAATTGTCCTCAACAGGTAAGAATTTTTTTAAGTTTTGAAAAAAATTCAATTTTTTAAAAAGTTTTGAAAAAAATTTGGTTTTTTAAAGTTTTGAAAAAAATTTGGTTTTTTAAAGTTTTGAAAAAAATTTGGTTTTTTAAAGTTTTGAAAAAAATTTAGTTTTTTAAAATGTTTTGAAAAAAATTTAGTTTTTTAAAAAATTTAATTTTTTAAAATGTTTTGAAAAAAGTTATTTTTTTAGTTGAGTTGTCCGTGTGTGAAACCGGCAAATAGTACTAAATGTTTCTCGTATGATACTACGGTACAAGCTGTGTCGATAGATGAAGCGATTTTTTCGTTCCCGGATTTTAGTGATCCATCACCAATGAGATCGACGATGGTTCAAAGTAGTAGAAGTTCTGGAATGGTTGGTGGTAAAGGTCCTGGAACGACAAATAATGAAAATTCTGAAAAAATTAATGATGATAGTCATGAAAAAATTGGTATTCAGGCTTTCGCTGGACCTAATTTTATGACTTCTACGAATTGGAATTCTGGAGGATTTTCGTGTAATTCTGCTGATTGTGCTGGATGTAAATATCACGTTATGGAAGGATTTGCGAAATCTTTAAATACAACAATAAATAAATCCAAAAGAAATGAAAATTTTCGATGTCCTTATTTGGAACAAAAAGAACAAGAAAAACAACAAATAACAATGTCCCAAAATCAACAACATGACGAAATCGCGGATCAGTTGATTAACGTGTTGAAAAAAGCAGGACAGAAGAGGAGAAAGAGGGACATCAACAACAATGTCCTCGACGGAAGTGTCGACGGAAATGTCGATGGAAGTGTTGATGGAGAGATCAGTATAGATCAAAAGGATTTGAAAGACAAATGTAAGTTTTTTAAAAATTAGTAACATAATTGTTGAAAAATAAAGAACTTTCGTGACGAGACCGTTTTTTTCGAATTTTAAAGAAAAAAAATCACCGGTCTCGTCACGAATGATTGTTAATTTATTTTTTGATTCTAGGCTTCGTTGTAATTATTATAGAATTACTGATTAAATTGAAAGTTCAAAAATTAAAAAACTTTCTCGTTGAGACCGTTTTTTTCGAATTTTAAAGAAAAATCTAAAAATTGTGCGAAAAAAAATTTTTGGTTCTGTTGCAGACAATGTTTGGTTTTTATTTTAACAAACAATTCGGTTAACTGTTTTATAGAGAACTATGAACTAAACTAGTAGTCGGGAAATGAATCAAAGATCTTTCGTGGCGAGACTATTTTTTCAAATTTTCAATTAGAAAATGAGAAATTTGGTCCTGACACGAATGATTTTTAATTTATTTCTTGATTATGAATTTGGTTATGATTTTTTATGAAATTATTAACTGAATTAAAAATCCAAAAATAAATCTAAAATCTTTCGTGGCGAGACTATTTTTTCAAGTTTTCAATTAAAAAATGAGAAATTTGGTCCTGACACGAATGATTTTTAATTTATTTCTTGATTATGAATTTGATTATGATTTTTTATGAAATTATTAACTGAATTAAAAATCCAAAAATAAATCTAAAATCTTTCGTGGCGAGACTATTTTTTCAAGTTTTCAATTAAAAAATGAGAAATCTGGTCCTGACACGAATGATTTTTAATTTATTTTCTAATTATGAATTTGATTATGATTCTTAATAGAACTACTAGCTGTATTGATAGCCAAAGTAAAAATCAATTATCTTTCGTGGCGAGACTATTTTTTCAAATTTTTAATTAGAAAATGAGAAATTTGGTCCTGACACGAATGATTTTTGTTTTTCCATTTTGAATTTGTTGTTATTTTTTAATCAAGTAATAATTTAAAATATTTATTTTCAGTGTTGGGAGTGTCAACAACGATCAGTTGTGATTACCAGCGGGGCCAGACTTTGGGTGAAGGGTCTTCTTGGTGCGGCCTCTGCAACATCTGCTGGACGTGGAGGAAACTGCCCCCGGAGTACTTCCCTGGGTACCTCAATGAAGTCACCTGTGACACCGATAATGAATGTTTAGCAGGATTTGGGAAATGTCGACCAGTTCTTAGGACTTTGACGGTCCTCAAAAACACGGCAAGACCAGGGACTTCAGAAAATTGGGAACAACAATCGATCAATACGGTAGCTGCTTGTGAGTGTCAAGTCGAGGCTGGGACTCCTTTACACTCGTTTATCACAAAATAATCTCGTTACCGTAACCACTTATTTATGAACACAATCACATTATTTTTCGAAAAATAAAATTGAATATTTTCACGAAGTTGTCTCGACACGAATTTTTTGTTTTAAAAATTTTTGAGATTCTGGAAGGTCAATTCGAAGAATTAAATCTTGAAAAAATGTAACTATTATCAAATTTTAATCTTTAGTAAAATGTGAATGAATGCCAAATTTTAATCTCTGGCGAAAAATGAATGAATGCCAAATTTTAATCTTTAGTGAAATGTGAATAAATCCCAAATTTTAATTTCTGACAAAATGTGAACAAATGCCAAATTTTAATTTCTGGCAAAATGTGAATGAATGCCAATTTCGATTTTTACAGTATTATGCAGTAAAAAATTAATTTTTTAACGAAATTACTTGAATATGAATTTCCAAAATTCTTTTAAAATTTCTAGAATGTTTATTCTTACATATTGGTTTCAGAAATTTTATTACTTTCTAAAATCTTCCAATTTTCTTCAAGATTTTGAAAAATTATAATTTTTATTCTAATTTAGAAAATTATAGAAAGTTTTAGAGAATTTTTAAAAATTATAGGTTTTATTCGAATTTAAAAAATGATCTTTATTCGAATTTTGAAAATAATTCTTATTCGAATTTAAAAAATAATTTTTATTCGAATTTAAAAAATAATTCTTATTCGAATTTTGAAAATAATTTTTATTCGAATTTAAAAAATAATTCTTATTCGAATTTTGAAAATAATTTTTATTCGAATTTGGGAAATTATAGAAAGTTTTAGGAAACTTCAACAAGATAGGATCCTAATCTTGGACGAATTCGAAACTGGGCTCTCGCAGCGAAAATCGCATGCACTTTTTAACTTTGTTCTTTCGAAAGATCTCCCTCGATTTTCGTTTTATTTCGCTTGATTTATTTCCTTTTTTATTCTGAAAATTTCAGGTTGTTGATGAATGAAGAACAACCCCATAGTACCCCCCAAGACTGCATAGATAAATTGGATTTGATCGAACTTTACATCAGAGAACTCATTGCAACGTTTGTTTGATTTTTGAATTTTGTGGATTTAATTTTTTTAGAATCAACTCAGGGCAATTTGCTGACGTTCGTCAACGTATTGCTCAACTCCAGAATACGACAAACCAGTTCAAAGCCGACGTTCGGAGACTCCCGGACATCAAGCGGTCGGTTCCTCAACAAAACAAGGAGATCGATATATTGAAGAACCAGATTCAAAAGCAATTGGCCGGAATCCAGGTCGCTAACGTCAAAACACAAATTTTGCTAAAAGAAGATTCTGATAAATCAACAATGACTTCCGAAGTAAAGGTTCGTTTTTCAAATTCCTGCGTTTGTCATTATCCAGTAATTTTAGCCAGCTCAACTTGTCAATGAGCAAACATTCCGATGTCTTCACTGCGATTCCTTAGTACTCTCGAAAGGGGTGGGTAAAATTCTCGATGATGTCAGCTTCGATGTCCCGTTGCCGAGGCAGAAAAAAGACTTCACCGTTGCCGAAAAGGAAAAACTGACCCTATTCTGCTCTGTCGATCGTGTTCATGACTTTGACAACGTCGGAGTTACAAAAAGCCACGAAGGAATAGTTTATCTGGCTTGTGCTGATTGCGAAATTGGGCCGATTGGACTCCAGGATAAGGAATCCGGGAAGTATCTCATTGCCATTGAACGTGTCAAACTCGCTTAGGGTATTATTTCACCTTAAATTAATAACATTATGCTGTAATTGGATGGTTTTATCCGGTTTTTTGCCGATATATATTTTCCAAAATTTTGTTATTTTTATCAATTTTGTAGCCGATGGTGGATTGCGATTTGTCGATTGACCTATTCTCCACTGACGATGAGAACTCGCCCCAAAGGAAAAAACCAGGTTTGTTTTTATTTTTTAGAAATTTTATATCACAAATAGAACTTGTTTTCGGGAGGTTATTTGGATGTTAGTTACCACATTGCTTAGCGCTTTCATATATAACCATCAGGCTTTAAGAATAGAAAAAAGTTTGTAAACCTATGTCATTCTACTTCGGAAGTTTCTAGATCTCTCTGGAAAGAATATGTTTCCAGACCTTTGGTTGCGAAATAACCATCGCGCAAAAATAAAATTAAACTATCTTAGACTAAAACTTTCTAAAAATCCTCATCAAAGTAATTTGTTAACAACGCTTACTTTCGGTTTTTGTAGTGATGTAACTTTTAGGTTTAAAACCCGATATATCCTCACTAAAACCAATTCTGCGTGATTCTGTCCAATTAGATGACACCAGCGATTCGGAATTGGAGATTGTGGATGTGAAGAACTCTAGAAGAACGACTCCACCAAGGAAACCAAAACGAGAAGTCACTGATTTCTTTGTGCCAAGGGATCCAACAAAACCGAAGCTAAACCTAGATGGTCTGGTATCCAAAAGGCCACAAAAATTCATGCCTGGGAACAAACCTAAAAAGTCTCAGAAGGAACTCAAATTTGATTCTAAAACTGGTGTCTTGTTAAGTTCACTTGATCTCAAGCCTGATCCGGGTCAACTAAGCATTGAATCTCATGTACTTTGGAAGGATAATCGAAATATTTCGGTGAGTTTTTTATGAGAAAATTGATATAAAAATTACTAATTTACAGCCTAAATTTGTGAAAAAACCTAAAAATGAACGAAGTAAAACTCCTCCGTTGAAACCTCGTTTTCCTGATGATTCTATTTTCAAAACTTTGTCGCCTTCAAATAGAGCATTTGCTAAAGCACGGTCTTCTTCTCCGGAATTTTCACCAAGGAAGAAATTTGCCTCACTTGCTGAAGAATTCAAAGCGAGTCTTAGATCCCCAACTTTCTTAGCGAGGAAGAAATCTTCACTTAAGAATGCACTGGAAGAGACGAAGAAAGCAGCAAAAGCGAATCCGAAATCGAGAAGTTTGAAATTTGCTTTTCCAGCAGTAGAAACTGAAGAATGTAGAATTCAATGTGATGCTTTGGGGTTGGAAGGTGATGAAAGAAAGGAATTTGTAGATAAAGTAAGCAGAAAACGGGCTCGTTCTCCTGAAATGCCATCGACTCCGGAACATTACTGGGAAGTGGATATGCCGGATTATGAGGAACAAAAAAGACGAGGATATGTGATTGAAACTGATTCACCTATAAAAGTTAAATCTAGAAGAAAACTTCATTTTTGATTTCGATATATATATGAATTTTTATTTTTGAATTTGTTTCTATAAGCGTTAATAACGTTTTTTATATTTTATTTTTTAATTTAAATAGATTTTATTTTTTTTAGAATGGCTACATTGCCTAATATTGACAAGGTAAAGAAGGAATATGAAGAACAACTTAAAAAATATCAAGTTGTTGAGAAGGAACGAGAAAAAATGATTGGTCAAAGACAGCAATTGGAAGCCCAAAAAACTGAAAATGAACTTGTAAAACAGGTTTGGTTTTATTTAATATATGAAATTTATGAGAATAAGTATTATAATTAAGTGGTAGTTTTCTATGAAATGAGATTTTTAAATTGATTATTTTTAACAGATTTTGATTTTTTGGAAATTTATATCGAAGAAATTTTTAATTTTTGTAATTTGATGGTTTTTTGGGATTTTTGAATTATGAACTGAACGAATTTAGATAAAAAATAGAAATTTTGGGAATTTTTTAATGAAAAAAAATTATTTTTATAAATATTCAGGGAATTTATGAAATATTTGGACAACTTTGTAATTTGGTTTTAATTGTTATGTGGTTTTGCAGGAATTGGATCTTCTTCAACCAGGAACGAATGTTTTCAAATTGATTGGTCCATCTCTTGTGAAACAAGATCTTGAAGAATCTAAAGCAACTGTTGGCAAGAGATTGGAATATATCGAGGAAGAAATCAAACGATGTGATAAGAATCTGGATGCTGTGGTTAAGAAGATTCAAACAGCGAAAGAAAACGTCGAAAGTGCTCTAAAAGCTGTTCAAGCCCAACTTGCTAAAGGATAAATCTAATTTTTTTTTGTTTGTTGGATATTTCTGATACTCAGGCTATTGAAAATAGCTTTGTTTTGTTACAATTTAACGAAATTAAATCTTTATTAATAGAAGCCAAAACTAGAAAATTAATCCTTTTAGACTTGGATGATTACAGAAAACGCGTATTTTAACTTTTTGGAGATGAGGCGATTTGCAGAAAAAACCAAATAAGGCGAAAAGTCTGAGATAAAATCGGATTATCTTAGACTGTGATTCAGAATTTTGATTAATTTTTTTTTAATTGTGACGACAATGAAAAAGGCAATTTTTAAGGTTATAATTTTTTTAAAAGAAAAAATTTTTTAATAGTTTTTATAATTTTTAATAGATTTCTTTTTTAGTTGGTGATAAACGATCTAATGCAGCTTCATCGTAGCCGTGAGCAGCAAGCATTTTTCTGGATTCGCAGTAACCCTGGAAAAATTGAAATTAATTTTTAAGAAGGGATTAGGGTAGAAGGGCTCGGATGGAGTAGGGGATTTGGGGTAGGGATCGAGTAGGGGAGTTAGGGTTCGAATGGAGTAGGGGAGTTAGGGTAGGGATGGAAGGAAATTGAATTAAAATAGAGATTTGAGGAAATCAGGTACGATGTGGGGTTAAATTTGAAAAGAATTAAATTAGAATAAAGGTTTAGGAAATGGGGTAGGAGTTGCAGTAAGGAGATTGGAGTTGGAGGAAATGAAGTTACAGAAAAACAAAGTCAGAGTAAGAGGTGGGGTTGAGGAGAATTAAGTTGTAGTAAAAATAGGAGTAGAGAAAAATAAGTTACGGTAAAAATCAGGATAAAAGTTGAGAGAAATAAGTTACGGTAAAAATAGAATTACAGTGATGGTTAAGAAGAATTAAGTTATGGTGAAAATAAGGATAAAAATCGAGGAAAAAATAAGTTACAGTAAGAATGGAATTACAGTAATAATTAGGGAGAACTAAGTTACGGTAAAAGTAGAAATAAGAATTGAGAAAAATAAGTTACAGTAGGAATGAAATTACAGTAATAATTAGGGAGAACTAAGTTACGGTAAAAGTAGAAATAAGAATTGAGGAAACTAAGTTACAGTAAGAATGGAATTACAGTAATATTTAAGAAGAACTAAGTTACGGTAAAAGTAGAAGTAGGGATGAACTTACTTTGTGATCGACTCTGTTCCTGACAGGAACACTGAGGGACTTTTTAAAGTACTCTACGGCGTCTTCTACTTGTCCGGCACGTCTGAGACAGTCCCCGATGTAGAAGAGATTTGAAGCAGAGATTCCGGATTTTATTTGTTCCGATCGAAGGAAATACTTCAAAGCGTCGTTGTAGCACTTGATGGAATAAAATTGGAGTCCGATGGAGTGCCAAACGAACGGGTCATTAGGGTTACAGTCGGCCACACGAAGAAGATGTTTGAGAGCTTCTTCTACAGATTTTGTACCGTATACACGGGCCATTTTAAGGGGATACTGTGGATTGGGTTCTGAAAAATATAAAATTAGATCAGAGTAATTTTTTTAAGATTAGATTTTGAATCCTTTCGTGTTCTCTTGTGGCTAAGATGAAGTCCTTTTATCTCTATCCTCAAGCCCCGCCCATTTGTTTTTTGTACTCTTTTGGGCGTCAGAAGTTGCCTCAAATCTTGAGGCCTAAGAAACCAAAAAATAGTTCAAAAAAATTTTAATAAAAATCGATTAAGTCTCTTTTAATAAAAATTGATTAATAGTCTCTTTTAATGAAAATTGATTAATAGTCTCTTTTAATGAAAATTGATTAATAGTCTCTCTCAATGAAAATTGATTAATAGTCTTTCTCAATTTTCTTTAATAGTGCAGTGGTTAACACGCATGACTGTAGTTCGCGAAACCCGAGTTCGATCCCCTGTAGGAACTTTGTTCTTATTTCGTATTTTTCTAAAATCTCAATAAACAAAAACAAAATTAGAAAAATTAATTTTCAAAAAATGATTTGTTTTTTGGTAGTACAGTAGTTAGTGCTGCGTATTATCAAAGTTGGAACTCAGGGTTAGAGATTGAAGTTTGAACTTTTCGTGTTAAGAAACATCTGTAGTCTTTTATTTCAAAAATCTGTTTTATCTAAATTGATAGTTAAAAATTAACTAAATTTTTCTAATTCAAAAATGACTCATGTTGTATCTTAACAAGAAAAATTAGAATTTGAAGTCGAAATTAAGACTGTTAACTTTGATGATATGATGTGCTGTTTTATGAAAATTAACTATCAAAGTTCAAGGTCGGAATTTGGGTTTTTCGTGGTAAGACATAATTTGGGAGCTATGCTTGGATTCGGAATATTCAGATACCGGCTCTATCAAGTTACGTAAGACAGAACAAGTTCTCGAAATGAACAAAAATCTACAAGTTGTCTTAACACGAAAGTCCAAATTCCGATCTTAAACTTTGGTCTTCGACTTTAATAATAAAGAATAGTTTTTTTATCAAAAAAAATGTAATACAAAATCAAAGTTTAAAGACTAATTTTCAAAGACGGTCGTTTTCTTTGGTAGTGCAGTGGTCACTACGTGTGACTGGCGTTCCTACGACCAAGGTTCAATTCCTTCCGGGCACAAGAAAGTACATCGCATTATCAAATTTTAAATGGATTTTTCTTTGCTTTGGGGAAATGTAGGATGAGGGAGACCACTATTTTGAAAACAAATTCAAGCCGGATGAATGAGCATAGGATGACTACGGATAACATGAGTAATAGGAACAAATGAGCTTTCACATTTTTTGTGAATTATGGAATTTTTACAATTTTTTTTGAGTAGTTTTGGTAACTTGAAATTTTAAAATTGAATCCAGAAGTAGTTTGGATTAAATTTTTCAGTAACTTTAAATTAGAATTTTAATTTGAGATCAAAAGATTAGAATTTAAAAACCGCAATTTTAATCGAATTTTAACATATTTAAATTTTAAAATTCAAATTTAATTCGATTTTAAAATTTAAAGTTAAACATTAAAAAAATAAAAATTTATTTAAGTTTTAAAATTTAAAAATTCAGAACTCTGAAAAATTCGAAAATTTTTGGAAAATTAGAAAATTTAAAAAATTCGGAAATCTTTGGAAAATTCGAAAATATAAAACTCGGAAATTTTCAAAAATTTAAAAAATTCGAAAATATAAAATTTGGAAATTTTCAAAATATTCAAAAATTAGAAAATTTAAAAATCGGAAATTTTCAAAAATTTAAAAAATTAGAAAATTTTTGAAAAATTCAAAATTTATTTAAAAATCGGAAATTAAAATAAGATCTTCCTGCTTTTGAACTAATTATTTCAATATTTTGTGGCAGAAAACTGAAGTGAGTTTCCGTTTGAGAATCCGATTAGATATACAAATTTCCTATAAATCATCCAAGGTTCTAAGAAACTAATTTCAGCAGGGATTTCTGTAAATTATGCTGCTCTAAAAAGGAAATGAAAATTCTTACATAGCAATTTAAATACAAATTTTCCGGAATTAAAAAATCTGCAAAAACATGTGATTTTAGATTTTTTTAATTCTGTAAAATAAAAAAAATTAAAAATTCTTAAATTTTAAAGATTTTAGAAAATTTAAAATTCTTAAATTTTAAAGATTTTAGGAAATTGAAAATTCTTAAATTTTAAAGATTTTAGAAAATTTTTCATAGGATTCTGGTGATTTTTAGAAATTTCCCTTGGATTTTCGAAGATTTTGGAAAAATTCAAAAATTTCTACAAGAATCTGGAAAAATTCAAAAATGTCCATAAAATTTTTAAGTTTGAAAATTCTCAGCTAAAATTAAAAATGGTTTAGATTTTACAAGATTCTGGAAGACTTCAGAATTTTTTTTCTAAATTCTTGAAGACTTTAGAATTTTTTTAGATTTTGGAAGACTAATTTTTTACTTGGGTTTTGAAGACTCCAGAATTATTTTCTAGATTCTGGAAGACATTAGAATAGTTTTTTAACTTTTTGGAAACTTCAGAATTATCTTTTAGATTCTTGAAGACTTTAGAATAATTTTTAAACTTTTTGGAAACTTCAGAATTATCTTTTAGATTCTTGAAGACTTCAGAATCTTTTACTGGATTCTGGAGGCTTCTATGAGATTCTAAAAAATTTCAAGTCTTTATATTTTAGAAAGCTCTAGAAGCTTCGACGGGATTCTAAAAAACTTCAAAAACTTCAATAAAATTCCAGAAATTCTGTAACCTTCCGTCGGATTCTAGAATTTTCTATAAAATTCTAAAAACTTGCTTTAAATTTTAGAACATTCTAGAAATTTCAATAAAATTCTTAAAAAATTCAGAAAAATATAATTTTCTGTCAAATTCCAAAATTTTATAGAAGATTATCTTTAGAAAATTAAAAATTTTTACTTTTTAAATTTCTTTTTGGATTTATTCTGGAATTAATTAACGTTTTTTAATTCTTAAAAAATATTCCAGTGGGAGGATAAGGTTAATTGAGGATGATCTTCGGAATCCCCGGAAAGCCTAACTGGATTAAGCCAGAGGTTTCTGAAGAAACTCAATGAATAATCTCCGAATCCAGACAATGCTCGAAGATTTATTTCAAAGGTCATCGAACGTTTGAGGAATATCCTTTAATCTTTTCAGAAACATTCTAGTTTAATATTATAGTTCAGGAATCAAAGGGATTATTCCTTCTGAAACAAAATTGAGGATTCATAGTTATCGTCTCGTGACTTTCTAAAAACCAAAATCCAAAAATCATTAAATTTGTGGTCGAAAAATGAACGAATAGTCGTTTGTAGTGAGATTACTGCCTCTTAGGGATTCTTTTGGTCTTCATTCTTTGAAGAAAAGTTCAATTAATAATTCCAATACAAAATATGTTAAAACTACAACTCAAAGATGAATTTAATTAACTACAATTTATGTTTTTCATGGTAGGATTATAATAATTTTTGAAATTTTCATTCTTTAAAGAAAAGTTCAATTAATAATTTTATCATGAAATATATTAAAACTACAACTCAAAGATGAATTTAATCAACTATAATTTATGTTTTTCATGGTAGGATTATAATCATTTTTGTGGTTTTCATTCTTTGAAGAAAAGTTCAATAATTCCAACACAATATGTTAAAACTACAACTCAAAAATGAATTTAATTAACTACAATTTATGTTTTTCGTGGTAGGATTATAATCATTTTTGTGGTTTTCATTCTTTGAAGAAAAGTTCAATTAATAATTTTATCATGAAATATATTAAAACTACAACTCAAAAATGAATTTAATTAACTACAATTTATGTTTTTCATGGTAGGATTATAATAATTTTTGAAGTTTTCATTCTTTAAAGAAAAGTTCAATAATTCCAACACAATATGTTAAAACTACAACTCAAAAATGAATTTAATCAACTACAATTTATGTTTTTCATGGTAGGATTATAATCATTTTTGTGGTTTTCATTATCTAGCAGAAGATTGTAAGTAATGATCTCATCACGAAAAACACAGAAGTTGTAATTCAACAATAAATGTACTTAAGAATTCTTTGAGAACAAATTACAAGTAATGGTCCTGTCACGAAAGATACTCAAATTTTAATTTAGTAATATTATTTACTTAATGATTGCTAAAATATCTTTCGTGACAAGATTATTCTTTTATTTAAGAATTTTTTATTTTTAAAATTTTTTAAAATTTTAAAAATTTTTTTATTTTTTTATTTTTTAAATTTTTTTGTTTTTTTTATTTTTTCAAAATTTTTTTTGTTTTTTGAAGACAAATTATAAGTAATGGTCCTGTCACGAAAAATTTAATTTATTCTTTAGTAACAAATGTAGTTATCGATTCTTTATTCATCTTTCGTAATAAATCCAACGTCATTTTATTTAAGGATTCTTTTAATCGTCATTTTCTAAAGATAAATTTTAATTAATAATCTTGCCACAGAAAGTACTTTTTCTTCAACAACAAACCTTACTGTTACTTTTTAAATTATCTTTCGTGGCGAGACTACTGACCTTTAATCTAAGAATTTCTTGTATTTTCAACCTCTGACAAAAATTTTCAAGGCATAGTTCTGATAAAAATGATAATTACCGTAAAATCTCTAATAGAAGGGCTGCCCGTCTATTGTTCAACTCTTTAAAAATGGTGCCCTTCAAATGGAGGTTTTACGGTAATTCATTTTTAGAGTAAAATTAACTATTGATATTTCAAGTACTATTCGTAATGTGATTAATTTTTTTTCAATCAGAAAACTTCCTAGATTTCTGTATTATTTCAAGTAATATAAGTAATATTTTTTTAAATTAACAAACTAACTTTCTGAATTTCTGTATTTTGAGGAAAATTTCAAGGCATAGTCTTGACACGAATAGTGCTTAATTGGTTTTTAACTATGAAATTAGACTGTAATCTTTAAGCAATTTTGGTGTCGAAACCAATATTTCGTTACTTAGTGAATTTTTTGTTTTCTCAGAGAAAATTTGAATGATTTTGTGTGGAAGATAATCTACTTTTTAAAAATGAACTTAGTTCCTGGTTTCTAAGCAGCTTTCGTGTCGGAACCACTGTTTTGTCATTTGGCAGATCTTTATTCATCATTTAAAAACAAATTTCAATGATCTTGGGACGATACATAATCTACTTTTTAAAAATGAACTTAGTTCCTGGTTTTTAAGCAGCTTTTGTGATCAGATCAATTTTTTTAAATTTCTTAATTCTCAATTTTAAGAAAAAAATTTCAAGTAATGGTCCTGACACGAAAGATACTTATTATTTAATAAAAACTAAATAATTATTTTTTAAGCAACTTTCGTGTCAGGACCGGTGATTTTCATTAGGTTTTTTTTCTTCATTAAAAAATTTCAAATAATGATCCTAACACGAAAAATATTTAAATATTACTTAATAAAAACTAAATAATTGTTTTTTAAACAACTTTCGTGTCAGGACCGGTGATTTTTATTAGGTTTTTTTTCCTTCATTAAAAAATTTCAAATAATAGTTCTGACACGAAAAATATTTAAATTATTACTCAATAAAAACTAAATAATTATTTTTAAACAACTTTCGTGACAGGACCTTTGACTTTTATTTAAAATTTTTCAAATTTTCATTTTCAAAAGTAAATTTTAATAGTTTTACACGAAAAATATTAATTCATTGCTCAACCATAGATTAAGTAGCAATTTTTGAACATCTTTCAGAATCAGACTAGTATTTTTCATTTTGAGACTTCTTTAATCTTCATTTTCTTGGTATAACTTCCAAGTAATAGTTCCACTACGAATGATACATCCAGTTCATCATCCACAGACCTAATTACTAACGATTTAAAAATTACAATTACTGTAATTATTATTGTAGAGACCGATGGATCAAAGAAAACATGAAAACTAGCATATATTAGAAAATGACGATCCTGAATACCTATTATCTCATGGAAAAACATAAATTAAGACCATAAACCTTCAATTTTGTCCGATTCACTTTTCTACTCATATGTATCGTATTTACTGTAAATTCACCTACATCATATCCATAAATCCTACTTTTAGATTAACTATACTTTTCTTCAAGAACATAATTACTATTCTTGTAAAAAATAAAAAATTTAAAGTTACTGTAAAAGCCAAAGATAGTTACTGAAAAGAATAATTTTCCACTATAGTCAGTCACTGTTGAGAACAGCGGATCAAAGAAAACATGAAAACTAGCATATGTTAGAAAATGACGATCCTGAATACCTATTACCTCATGGAAAAACATAAATTAAGACCATAAATCTTCAATTTTGTCCGATTCACTTTTCTACTCATATGTATCGTATTTACTGTAAATTCACCTACATCATATCCATAAATCCTACTTTTAGATTAACTATACTTTTTCCTAACAATCCAACAATTATATTTTAAATTTTTATTACTGTAAATGAGTATAAAAAATTCAAAAATAATTGTTTTCCAAAATTCAATAAGTCAGTTTTCTTTAGGGATTTCCACTTTAGCCGGAGAAAAAACACTTTTTAATTAAATTTTCAAATGTGGAATTCGAAATCAAAGGCTGAAATTAAAAAATTATTCATGATTATTTTTATAAAAAAAACATTTAATTTGTTAAAAAAATTTGATTCAAAGTATTTTTTTAAAATGTGGATCATCTGGTAGCTTATCGAGTACATATTCAGAATCCATCTCAGACTTCGATAAACACTTTTCCAAGAAAGAAAATCAGATAAGTGTGCAGGATTTTGTAAATCCGGTATTGGGAAAAGTAAGTAAACTCGCCTACATGGTTAGTAAACTTTCGATTAATTATTTTTGCAACTTTTTAAACTTTAATCCAATTACTTTTAATAGTTGTTTTACAATGGATGAATTAGATCATTACGCAAAATTTGATGCATAATATATGGAGAAAAGTGAGCGAATTTTCGATCAACTGTTTTCAGAGCATTCGTTCTCTATTGTATTTGACTAACTGAATAATTACAGTGGAATCTCGATATAACGTACCCAGGCTATAAGGCACGATTTTAAGGAATTTTAGTCATATTTGACCTTCGATAAAAGATACCCCAGGCTATAAGACACGATTTGTCCGGTCCCTTGAAAGTGCCTTATATCGAGATTCAACTGTATTTCTTAAACAGATATTGTTCCGATAATTACGACTGACTAGTTTTTGGAAAAGCAATAAGAAACATGGGAAAAGTGAATTCTAACGATTTTGAAAACGTTCATTTTCTACTTTAACTTTATTTTTTATTGATTTTAGGTACTCAAATCGTTTTTTCGAAAGGAATTTCCGGATTTCATGGATTATCTTGCTTCAAACAAACGTTCGAAAAAATATCTACGGATTCTGAGTACTTTCGGGAAGCTCCAAGTCGGGACACAAGTGACTTCAGAAACCTACGTGTAATAAAATATATTTTTTGTCAGATGAAGATTAAGTCACATAGTAAGGAGAGGAAACCAAAAACCACAGTTGTTGACATGAAGGGATATACGTCAAGAATCCAGATTAGCAAGTCAACTAAGGTGGTGGTGGCAGTTTTATGCCTAAGGGATATAAGTAAAAACCGCGTGTTGAGGATTATCCATGACGGAGGTTTTTCGTTATGGATGTTTGTGTTTACAACTGGTTTACAAGACCAAGGGTCAAGTGGGTTAAAAAATACAACAAACAACATTAAAAGTATGCCAGCACAAAAAGTGCCACGGGGGACGAAATTGTTAAAAATTAATCTTGATGAAAATTTATGAAAAAGGATAATGTTAGATGTCCTCAACAGGATTATGGAAAGTTCTAAAAATATCTATAGAATTTCGGAACATACTAAAACCTTCCATGACATTCTGGAAGATTTCAGAAATCATTACAGAATTCAGGAATTCTAAAAACATCTACAGAATTTTGAAATTCTAGAAGATTTCGGTCTTTATAGAATTTTGAAATTCTAAAAACATTTACAGAATTTTGAAATTCTAGAAGAATTCAGAAATCATTACAGAATTCTGGAATTCTAAAAACATCTACAGAATTTTGAGATTCTAGAAGATTTCAGAAATCATTACAGAATTCTGGAATTCTAAAAACATCTTTAAAATTTCAGGAATCATTACAGAATTCTGGAATTCTAAAAACATCTACAGAATTTTGAGATTCTAAAAGATTTCGGTCTTTATAGAATTTTGAAATTCTAAAAATATCTACAAAATTTTAGAAATTTCTATAAACTTCTATAGAATTTCAAAATCTTTCATTATCTTTTAGAAAATTCTAGAAACTTTTGCAAAGTCCTCGGAAGTTTCAAAATCATTCACTAGCTTCCTCAAAATTCATATTCAAAAAAATTAAATTTCAAAAAAGCACGATAATCGACAAATTTGAATTTTAGACGAAGAATGAATGAATGTTAATTACAATTTTCATATATTATGAATATTAAAAATGAGCTTTTTTAACGAAATTACCTCGATATGAATTTTTAAAATTTTTGATTTCAAACGTCGATTCTGAATCACATTATTTAAATTATCAGAAATTTGCATCTTTTTAGAACTGTCTCGAAGCGAATTTTCAAAAGTTTTTGATTTTAGAAATTTAAAAATCTTCCAATTTTTTGATTTTAGAGATTTTTAAAAAATTCAAAATTTTTGATTTCAGATTGTTTTCGAAATTTTAAAATCGTTATTTTTAATTTAAAGTATGTGTGTCAAAATATTCAACAATCCAGATCTCAGTAAAAATTCGTTGATTGATTGGATTATCTATTTTCAATGAGCAGCCAATCAACGAATGACGAGAGAGTTCATCCACAGGGAGCTGATATATTCGTTTCCAAGCAATTTGATGATTCTGAAATTCATTCAAACAAAATGTTTTATCTGTCACGCCGAGTGACCCACGTCTAGATGAGAAGGAAAAATAGTATAGAAAAGGTTTATCAAATAAATGCCTTAGGCACAGTACAAAACACTATGTTGAACTCGACATAAACAATCAAGTGAACTTCACGCTAAGAGGAACTGTATGCTCTCTTGTCGGTGCTAAGACAATCCGTTCGGGACCAAATGTTTCTCGTAGGTACTAAAGCAATCCGTTCGAGACTAAGTGTTTCCTGTAGGTACTAAAGCAATCCGTTCGGGACCAAGCGCTCCCGGTTGGTTGCGCTTCCTATCAAGGATGGGTGCCCGATCCAACACAAAATTTATTTCTGAACTGTTTAGGTGTTCATGTTTGCGAAAGTTCTGTAAATCATTTGAATTTACTTTTTACATCTTTAAGAATGACTATAAAGGAGTAGAAGTTCACAGATACATAGAAAATGACGAAGATACCAGAGCTGTGAAAATCTCAATGAAAATTTTCAAACAAAATTTCACTAAAAACTGCATAACATGGCATACAGAAAAAGTAATTTTTGGTCTTGTAACAATTGTTTACTGTAACACAATTGTCACATTTTTCATGAATATTTGGTATTTGTGACGGGAATTAAAACGTAATAGTGACTATTTCCATTTATTACTGACCCAAAAGTTACGATTTTTTATCTGTAGTAACAAATTGAGATCATCATTATTAAGTTTTAATTTTCGTCACAAATGCCAAATATTCATAAAAATGTGACGATTGTGTTGCATTTTCATCACAGTAAACGACTGGTGTAAAATCGTATATAATAATAGTATTTACAATTGTTACATAAAAACCGTAACTTTTGGCGTAGTAACAGACATAAATTGTCACTATTATTTGTAATTTTCGTCACAAATGCCAAATATTCATAAAAATGTGACGATTGTGTTGCATTTTCATCACAGTAAACGACTGGTGTAAAATTATATATAATAATAGTATTCACAATTGTTACATAAAAACCGTAACTTTTGGCGTAGTAACAGACATAAATTGTTATTATTAAATTTTAATTTTCGTCACAAATGTCAAATATTCATAAAAATGTGACGATTGTATTGCATTTCGTAATTTTTACTGACCCAAAAGTTATGTTTTTTTGTATGTAATGTTTTAAAAACTTCTATGATATTTTGGAAACTTGAAAATATCCTATTGGATTTTAGAATGTTTTTCAGTAGTTTAATGTTTTAAAAATATTAATTTTGAATTAATTAACTAGTCTGTGTCGAAATCTATAAAACAGTCGGCAGTAGAATTAAACTGAATTTTTATGTAACAACTGGAAAGATTCTTTTGATGCTCAGCGATCTTTTCGCGATGAAAGAACTAGATGTCATACGGTGTAATCTCGGGTACCCGAAGTCGACGGTTACCGCACCGTCAAGGCCTAGGACGAGGGAACCGCCAATGATGGACCAACAGCTGAGTACATCCTAGATCACAGAGCTGCGGAATTAGAGATTAGGATTACAGCCAGGTCTAGTCAGCTAATTGTAGTACCAGTCGATTCAAGACAGTAATAGAGATAAAGAAAAGGGTCTTGATACCCCTAGTGTTCGGTGAATCTATGAAGGTAGCTGTTAGAGTTCAGAAGGACGGGAGGCTCAATAATATCTGGGTGTTCGGCTATCCGAAGCTACCAAGGATTATGTTTATTTTGATGCTGATCGGTTTGGAAGCTTTGATCCTGCTTAAAATCGATATAAAGATGAAATTTAATTTTAATTTTACTCCGATTTGGCTTGTCGACCTATGTTTACACACAGGACTTCCATGTTGAATTACAATAATTTCCGAGATTCAAAGGGTTAAAGCTGATCCAACATTGTCCTCATTGTTCTCCGCCTCTATAAAAGCAACCCGGATCATTGTCGAATCACTTGTTGAGTGAGTGTTGTCCAGAGGAATGAGGCTGAGTTCCTTGTTGATCTTGGCCTTCTTTGCCATCGGCACCAGAGCCCAGTCCTACTGTACAGATGTCGGCCAGGGAACTTGGACGGAGTGGACCACTTCTGGGGCTTGTACAACATGCCAGGCCGCTGGAAACTCCTGCGGACGGGGTCTACCGTATTCGGCTCTGTACACCTCCGCAGAGCCAAACATGTATCTACAATAATTACGTCTGCGAGTAAGTAATAGGAAATAAAATTTGTAAAAAATTAAAAATTTTAGCGGAGACGCAAGTGAATACACCGCATGTCCAACTGTAGCAGCACCGTTAGAAACTACAACGCCCTTACAGACAACAACGCCGTTAAAAACCACAACACCCTCAGAAACAACAACATCTTTAGAAACTACAATACTCCTAGAAACAACAACGCCCTTACAGACAACAACACCGTTAGAAACCACAACACCCTCAGAAACAACAACACCTTTAGAAACTACAATACTCTTAGAAACTACAACACCCTTAGAAACAACACTACCTCCCACCTGTGGAGAATGGTCCCCGTGGGCCTGTAATTGTTGCGGAGGTTGCTTAACCAGCAGATGTACTAGGGCATGTCTACCTCCTAGTTTCCCCTGTGAAGGTCCTCTTGAATGTCTTGGATCATCTGTGAAAGAAGACCCCACAAGCTCTTGTATTAGCCAAAGTCAAGCTTGTAACTTCCCCTTGTCCATCTGTTGCCAAAATCGGATCCGTTATGTTAACATCACCGGTCGGGCCGTTTGGTGCAAAGAAATTTAAATTCTTGACTCCTCTTTTTTCGATCGACAAACTCCTCACAAGGCACTTTTGGCATTCCATCGCCCCTCGTTCTGAATAAATTTATAATTAACATGTTTTTAAAAACAGTATCTATATCGACAAAATAACTCGGGGTAAATTTCGACGAACAGAAGCTTGAGGCGTTCTTTGAGTTTTGAAGAGGTTTCCATATACCTAAAAGATGGAAAAACCATCGGATGAGGATCTGCTTGTTCAGATGTGGGTCAAACAGCTTTCCTTTCACTAAAAAGTAAAACACACCTCCAATGCTTAAATACAAAAATTTTTAATTTTTAGAGCTGTTCAATAAATTCTTTTAAAATTCTCTAAATATAATAATTAAATCAGTGAATTTTTAAGATCAGCTTCTGATTTCGGATTTACATCTACGAATCTGGTCATTTTAGATATTTTTTAAAACCTAAAAACATCTAATTTTGTGTGGAAAATTCAAAATTTACATGAAATTATTATTTAAAATTGCTAGATCGTGGTTAAGGACTTGTGATCCACGTGAAGATGAGAAAGAGATATAAAATATATTTAGTGAGTCCGGAAACACGAGATACAAAGCAATTCCAGTAATTATTGCGCAATCAAATAATTTCTCATTACTCCATAGTCGTAAGTCCCCACTAGCCCTCAGGGCATTTCCTTTCGGGATCAGCGTTGTACATGTTTGTCCTTAAATAGATAGATACACGATCCAACAAAAGCTTATTCGGAAGTTCTGATCCCAAGTAAAAAAGTAACTTTTTTCCTTTCCCTTTGGGACCAAAGTTGTACATGCTTGTCCTCAAATAGATAGATACACGATCCAACAAAAATAAATAAAAATAAAATTAGTGGCCACGAATTCTTAAAAGAAGAAGATTTATGATCCTGATGTAAAAACAAGGAATCATGATTTCTTTGTTTTGGGTGATTTCATAAAATACAACTTATAAGGGAGTTTGCCTAAAATATGTAAGGCTTACAAGGGAAGGGGTCCCAGAAAAGCATCATATAAGCCTTACATATTTTAGGCAGGCTCCCTTATAGGTTATTTTAGCTTTTTTAGATTTAGAGAGCTTTTCTAAAATACGTAAATCATATATATTTTAGGCAAGCTCCCCAATCATGTCCAGGTCATCTGGAAACAAATCATATTTTGTTCAGAAACTTTTTAAAAAATGTACATCATTTTGTACTTTATCGAATTTATATTCAAGATCAACGTTCAATGTTTTCTGAATACCTTTCTAAAACAAAAACATCGGATAAGTGTGGGATTTTGTAAATCATATGTTGACACTTAGACGAAGTAATCTTTCGAAACAAACTATAAACATTCTGGTAGATTATGGGGTACATATTCGGAATCCGTTTTCATATTTTGCTCAACAATCTTCCGGAAGAAGAAAATCGGATAAGTGTGCAGGATTTTGTAAATCGGGTATTGGAAAAAAACCAGGAGAATTTGTTTACTTGTTGAGGGAACTCTATGTTAATGAGTTTTACAACTTTCTCTACTTTAATTTAACTGCTTGATGATCTAATTCACCCATTATAAAAGAATTATGTAGAATTTGATGCATAATATATGGAGAAAAATGAGCGAATTTTCGATCAACTGTTTTCAGAGCATTCGTTCTCTATTGTATTTGACTAACTGAATAATTATTTCTTAAACAGATATTGTTCCGATAATTACGACTGATTAGCTTTCGGAAAAGCAATGAGAAACATGAAAAAAGTGAATTTTAACGATTTTGAAAACGTTCATTTTCTGCTTTAACTTTATTTTTTTATTGATTTTAGGTACTCAAATCGTTTTTTCGAAAGGAATTTCCGGATTTCATGGATTATCTTGCTTCAAACAAACGTTCGAAAAAATATCTACGGATTCTGAGTACTTTCGGAAAGCTCCAAGTCGGGACACAAGTGACTTCAGAAACCTACGTGTAATAAAATATATTTTTTGTCAGATGAAGATTAAGTCACATAGTAAGGAGAGGAAACCAAAAACCACAGTTGTTGACATGAGGGGATATACGTCAAGAATCCAGATTAGCAAGTCAACTAAGGTGGTGGTGGCAGTTTTATGCTCAGGAAATATAAATGTTAATGTTTTCAAGTCGCTGTTGTAACTGTGGTTTGACTTTACTAACTACGGAAAATATAAAAGCACAATTTCAACAAAGATAACGATAGAAACAACTTTTTATCAACATTAAACAAAAGTGGCGTTTTTTTGGGTCACTTGTTCCAGAACCGACTGAGATTAAACGAAATACAGTAACTTGTGTGTTGGGACGACACCTATGACTAATAAGCATTCCTTGATTCTGTCAGAAAATGTGATGGTATTTCTGTTTTCAGTGATTAGTTCAAGTAAACGACCGAGTTCCGAAGAAAATATATGGTTAACTCTGCTTTCTACGATTGAAAACACCATACATTGTTTATATATTGCAACTAATTGTAATTTTTATTTTTATTTTGATGTTGATCGGTTTGGAAGCTTTGATCCTGCTTAAAATCGATATATAGATGAAATTTAATTTTAATTTTATTTCGATTTGGCTTGTCGACCTATGTTTACACACAGGACTTCCATGTTGAATTACAATAATTTCCGAGATTCAAAGGGTTAAAGCTGATCCAACATTGTCCTCATTGTTCTCCGCCTCTATAAAAGCAACCCGGATCATTGTCGAATCACTTGTTGAGTGAGTGTTGTCCAGAGGAATGAGGCTGAGTTCCTTGTTGATCTTGGCCATCTTTGCCATCGGCACCAGAGCCCAGACCTACTGTACAGATGTCGGCCAGGGAACTTGGACGGAGTGGACCGCTTCTGGGACTTGTCCAGATTGTGAAGCAGCTGGCACTCCCACGGACGGGATCTACCGTATTCGGCTCTGTATACCGCCGCAGGACGGAACGTGCATCTACGACAAATTCACCTGCGAGTAAGTGATGGAAAATAAAATTTGAAAAACACTGAAATTTTCAGCGGGGATGCAACTGAACACATTCCATGTCCAACTACAGTAGCACCTTTAGAAACAACAACGCTTCCCCCCTGCGGAGAATGGTCCCCGTGGGCTTGCATTTGTTGTGGAGGTTGCTTAACCAGCAGATGCACTAGGACTTGTGAGCCTTCCAGTACCCCCTGCGAAGGTCCTATCGAATGTCCTGGAGAAAACATAAAGGAAGACTCCTCGAACCCTTGTACTACCCCTAGTCAAGCTTGTAACTTCCCCTTGACCATCTGTTGCGAAAACCGGATCCGGTATGTTAACGTCACTGGTCGGGCCGTTTGGTGCAAAAATCCTTGAATCCTTGACTCCTCTTTTCGATCGACAAACTCCTCACAAGACACTTTTGGCATTCCATCGCCCCTCGCTTTGAATAAATTTATAATTAGCACTGTTTTGAAAAACACAATATCGACAAAATAACTCGGGGTAAATTTCGACGAACATAGGCTTGAGGCGTTCTTTGAGTTTTGAAGAGGTTTCCATATACCTGAAAGATGGAAAAACCATTGGATGAGGATCTGCTTGTTCAGATGTGGGTCAAACAGCTTTCCTTTCACTAAAAAGGAACACACCTCCAATGCTTAAATACAAAAATTTTTAATTTTTAGAGCCGTTCAATAAATTTTTTTAAACATCGAAATCACATTAAAAACCTTTATTTTTGTTGATTTTTATGTTTGGAATTTTTAAAAGCTAATTTACAATTGTATATAAATTGATAAAAAATTCTTTTGCCTTTATCTGCGATGAATAACTGTCACAACCCAGAAAAATCTACTTTCTAATTTAGTATAGTTGGACTTGTCGGTTCGAATGGCTCGCGTAATAATGATGAAGTAAATATTGTAGAAAAGTTTATTTAACAGATGCCAAAAGCACAATACAAAACCAGTGTCAAGCTCGACACATGTAACAAAGATGACAATTCCCGCCAAGAGGAACTGTACGTTCCTTTATCAATGCTAAGGCAATCCATTCGGGACCAAGCAAACTGTACGTTCGTTTATCAATGCTAAGGCAATCCATTCGGGACCAAGTGCTTCCTGTCGATTTCGTTTCCCACTAAAGATAGGTGCTCGATCCAATACAAATTATGAGTTAAAATGTATCTTACAGTTTTTAAAACATTTCTGGATTTATTAATTATAATAATTGTAATAATTGTAATAATGAAATTAAAAGTATTGTTGAACACCTATGAAGAGATTTGAATTAATAGTTAATGGATCCACTGGGTATCAAGGATGTAAAAATGGATAACTGAAGTTATTAATATTTTAATTTTCTAAGATGTGACTGTAGTTGAAGAAATACTAATGGACTATTACTTAGAGTAAATTACTGTTAGCTCATATTTAACTTACATGTCTCCTATGAGAGTTATCCATGTTTCAAAATCTCTGGTTTTTTAATCTAATTAATCCCAAATTGACAACTCTGTTTTTGAAGAATTAACCAATATACAAAAAAAGAGTAATTTTCGATCTCGTAACGATTACAAAATGTGACAAAGATGTAACACAATCGTTACATTTTCCGTGAATATTCGACATTACTGTGATACTATGATGGTCCATCTTCGTTGGTGATCTTCTCAACATGGACCACATTCACTCTGTAGGTGGCGGCCTTTCGCTATGGTCATCCAGAATGGCATGCGTTGTTGTTCGAATGATTTGGCGAAGCTGTCGGATCATCGGGTAGCTGGTCTTTCAGGTGTTCTTTTGGCATATTTAAGGATCTAATGTGTTGTTCTGGTACTTTATCTGTTGCCTTGTTTGCGTACAGTGTATCCTGCCCATCTGTGTTTTGCAGAATTCATGTACTTTAGGGAATTTATGATTGTTGCCGTAGGTCCTGGCTTCTGAAACCTTCTCGCCATTGTCTTTGTCTGCTCATTCTGAGAAAGCATCTTTCGAGTGCTTGGTGGATTGTTCTCAGCTCAGGTTTCTGTGGCATAACCCTTGATCTCGTAGAAATGAACAAGTGGTTGGATTCTAGGGTGGACTAGGAAGCCGACTCCTCCTATGTTATTTGGCTTTCTGGCCCATGATCAGTAGTTTTCTTCGTGTATTCATCCTTACCTTTGGTTTCTAGTAAGCAGATGACGTTGTACTTGATTCCTCTGGACTGATGAAGTAAAGTTCGTAGGTTAGCATCAGAGGCAATGGTGCGACAGTTGTACGTTCAGGTAGTTTCCGTGTTGAGTTGGGGGTCTTGTAGTGACGCTCGAGTTACCAGGTGTTACATCCTTGTCGGTGTCGACATCTCCGAATGTCGTTAGAGAGTCTGGCCAATTCGGAATCTTTCTTCCTCTTCTTGCTGCGAATGTCATAGCAGTTGGAGATGGTCTGTTTACTCCCGAAGTGCCTCGCTAGGGTTATATAGGAGCCGCCTATTTGTTCTTCCACTTGCATGGCTTCTCGAACTGCGTAACCGTCAGCCATTGGTTGGGTAAACCAACCTACGTTCCCACCCAGTTTACTGTGATGAGGTGGTCCGTGAACAGGATATTTGACATTTGTGACGAAAATTAAACCGTAATAGTGACGATTTCCATTTGTTACTGACCCAAAAGTTAAATTTTTTATGTAACAGTCGTCAACTTTGACGAAAAATGTAACACAATTTTAACGGTTTTCGTAAGTATTTGATATTTATGACGAAAATCATATTTGTCACAAAAAATATGATATTTGACAAAAATTACGCTGAGCATCACATAAGGATTATTGAGATTTTCGTAATAATAATGTTAGAAAAATCATTAATTTTCTCATGACGAAGATGTTACAAAGATCATTAAAGCTTTCGTAAACATAATGTTACAAAGATCATTAAAGCTGTCGTAAACATAACGTTATAAAGATTATTGTGAATTTTATGATTCCCTATTATGAATATTACACTAAAATCAGTAACTTCTTTGTAGCGAAATATCATATTAAAATCACTATCTTCTTCGTAGCGAATATCAAACTAAAATTGCTAACTTCTCTGTGATAAAAATCCCACATATTTGTTACATTTTATGCCACGTGCAAATTACAATTTTTTTATGTATTCTCTCCCTTGTTTTTTATTTACTACTTCTACAGTAACCATGGGAAGTTTGTTGGATTTGCTTTATCTAAAATCTCTCCCGACCTGCTTCAAGAAATGGAGTTGAATTTCTTAATGGAAAAGTCCCCACAAAAATCCGGCTAAACATGGTCATTGACTAGATTATCCCGTCTTAGATCCGGAAATTTATCAAAAAATAATTCGCCCAGTATTTGCGTGGTAAGTGTTTTTTCATTTGCATGTCTGTAAAAATTGGAATATGGTATATTTTGATGAAAAATATAAATTGAATAATTTTTCGTTAAATTAAATTAAATTCATAAGTAAGAAAGTTTGGCATAGAGAACAGGACGCCAAACGATTAAATTCAAAATATTCGTGTAAATCTAATTTGAAAAATTTTTATTTTTACATCAAAGTATATTTCTGACAAAAAATTTCGGTTTTGAGCTAAAAATTAAGTTTGCAACTTGCACGCAACATTCGGTTAGATCAACTTTTTTATTAAAGAAAACCAATCTGAATACTATATGTCGGAAATACACACGGTATACTGTATTCATAAAAAAGAAATCCGAAATTTTTAAAATTAAAACTTTAGTTAAATTTAAAACTTAAACTTGACATTTGAAAATCTGTCTCATCCGTCTTTGTGATGGAGCAGATCTGTTCGAAATGTTGTTTCTTCGTTACTTCATTCCGAATACAAATCTCAAACTTGGGTAATTAAACTATTATTATAAACAAGTTATAAAATACAAAAGCAACACGATCGACAGATCTTTGTTAAGACTATTAGCAGTCTCTCAGGATCGGTGGGGTTATCGCCGTTCCGATCAAGATCCTTCAGCCACTTTCTGTATTTCTCGCGGTTTCTGGCGAGTTGTTGCTACTGTTTCCCAATTGCGTTTTCCATATTCTTACGTCATCTGTTTCGAGGTCTTTCTTGAGGTCGCTTAAAGTTGTAGGGCTACCAGAATGTTGTTCTAATTGTCCATCTGTTGTCTTTTCGTCTTGCGACGTGACCGATCCATTTTTGTTTTTTTCCTTGTTTCTAAGAAGACATTCTTCTAAAAGTTAAATTAAATTGGTATTTTTAATTTATGGAATAAAATTTATAAAAATTATTGAATTTATTATTAAACAAATTAAAATCTGGTCGAGTCGATCCCGATGTTGTGTGCAATGTGCGGAATTTTTTCACGTAAATCGAACGTTGACCTTTTTTTGAAGAACGTTCATCTCAATTTTGAACTGAAACGATGTTTATAATCGAAAAAGCTGAATCAATAATACTTTTCATTGTTCTTTAACAATATATAAAATGACTTAAAACTAATATTGAACCACTTGTTAAGCGGGTTTTGTCCGGAAGAATGCGGCTGAGCTCCTTGTTGATCTTGGCCTTTTTTATCGCCGCTTTCAGGACTAATAATGGCACGACTACCCCAAGTCCTGAGGAAACGACGATGCCAAAAATCCAACCTACATCTCCCAAAGAAAATCCATTTATGACGACAAAAACCGTACAGGTTACCACGACGACAACTGAAAAATCGACTACGGTAGAAGCTGAAGGACAAATGACAGTATTACCTGAAGCACCAGCAACAGCAGGACCTGGGGAACCAGCAACAGCAGGGCCTGGGGAACCAGCTACTGAAACACCTGGGGAACCAGCAACTGAAGCGCCTGCAGAACCAGCAACAGCAGGACCTGGGGAACCAGCAACTGAAGCGCCTGCAGAAACAGCGACACCTTCAAACCAATACTGTGGTGAATGGGGAGAATGGACTTGCAGTTGCTGTGGAGGTTGTGGAACGGCCAGATGCCGTAGAGGATGTCATCCAACGAGACCTGATTGTCCTAAGCCAGTTTTATGTCCAGGAGATTTCGAACGAGAAGACCCATTAACCCCTTGTACTACTCCCAGTGCAGCTTGTGGTTTCCCAATATCCACCTGTTGTGACGGTCAAGTCAGATATATCAACACCGAGGCCCGGGCAGTCTGGTGCCGTAATTCTTGAATCTTCTTCTACCCAAGGAACTCCTCACAAGGCACTTATAACATTCCATTCCTTTTATGAATACACCTACACAAGTTTTCTGAAATCATACCTAACTGAATGGAATGAATAGGTAAGAATCCCTGGTTACGGTTTTCACATCATTTAATTCTGAGTGGAATCGATGATAGGATTACATTCTGATAGAAGATTGAATATAATTGAATGTAATCAACGTACTAATACTTGTTTAACTGAAAACAAACATGGCCCAAACACGTTGATTACACTCAATTATGATCAATTTTCTATCAGAATGCAATCCTGCCATCGATTGCACTCAGTCAGAATCAAATAGTGAGAAAACAATACTCAGGGATTCTTACACATTGATTCCATTCAATTAGACACGACTTCAGGAAACCTATGTACATTAATCACCTTTATTTAAATCGTCAATATCAATAGAATTTCGAAAATATATCTTTGTGAAGAAAAGTTTCAATTTTAGTTGACTTTTTGGAGAGATTTCAATATATTTTAAAAAGCCTTAGATGAGGATTTGTTTATTGGAATATTGTTGTCGAACAAGTTTCCTACGATTAAAATAAGAAGCATGAATTTCAAATTATTTAAACAAAAAAGTGAAAGAAAATGATTTTTTTCGTTCGGAAATCGCTGAATAAATTTTTTGAAAATTTCATTCAAAAATTTTTTATTTTTAATTTTTTAATTTTTTTAATATTTTCGAAATTCCTAGAAGATAATTTATAATTTTATATGAGTTTTGATATAAAAAAAGTTTTAAAAAACATGATTTTTTGACTGAAATTAAAACAAATTTTAAATAATAAAAATTTCATTCAAAATTTTTTTAATTTTAATTTTTTTTAATGTTTTTGGAATTTTTAGGAGATAATCTATAATTTTATACGTGTTTTAATGTTTAAAAAACACGAAAAATGTGTTTTGTATTGCAATTAGAAAAAATTAAAAAATGAAAATCATCAAAGAGCTTTCCAATAAAAAATCATTTTTCGTTATTTATCGACGGAATGAGCTTAGCTGCTCATTTAACATCGGATTTACCAACAATTGAGATGTGCATTTGATATTCAATGTCAACAATGTTTTCGTTTATCTATTATCCTTCGCATTGTTCATGTTTGATTAAAAAATTCAGAATGAAAATCCCACAATTAATCAACAAATTTCTAGAGGGAATTTTCCGAAAATCCCTGTCGTCGGTTCTGGTTGCAAAACAAGTCAGTTTTTCCTTGTCTGGAGACTGGTCATCGCCTCGCCTTCCAAAACACGCAAAAAGTGACCGAGGCACCGCCATCTGGTCCAGTCAGAGGTGTTTTTCCCAAAATTCGAACCAGAAATGTCAACCAATAAAAACTACCCCATTGTAAAAAACAGTTGCCACGAAAATTCCAAATAAAATGCCTGAAAAAATTTCAAAAATAATTTTTAGGACTTTCCAGTTAAGATCGAAAATTACGAAATAATATCGACTTAATCCTAAAATAATGTTAGAAAATTAAACTTATTTACGTAAATATCCTAAAATTAATTTCTAAGACTTTCCAGTTAAGACCGAAAATTATGAAATAATATCGACTTAATCCTAAAATAATGTTGGAAAAATTAAATTCATTTACATAAAAATCCCAAAAATAATTCCTAGGACTTTCCAATTAAAACCGTAAATTACGAAATAATATCGACTTAATCCTAAAATAATGTTGGAAAAATTAAATTCATTTACATAAAAATCCTAAAATTAATTTCTAGGACTTTCCAGTTAAGGCTGAAAATTATGAAACCCAATCTTCGTGTGATTCTCCGAAACCTGAAGATCATGTTGTTAGAAAAAAGAAATATTTTCGCAAATTTTTGAAGAAAGCCTTTTAAAACAAATTTATAAAGTTTTCTAGTCAAAACCTAAAAGTTCAAAAAATTTCTAAATTTTTTAAATAATTAAAATAAATAAATTTTCCAATCAAGATTTACAAAATTTTCTGATAATCTTGAAATAATTAAAATAAATAATTTTCTCAATCAAAATTTACAAAATTTTAAAATTTTCTAATAATTTTGAAATAATTAAAACAAATAATTTTTTCAATCAAGATCTGTAAAATTTTTAAATTTTCTAATAATCTTGAAATAATTAAAATAAATAAATTTTTCAATCAAGATTTATAAAATTTTGAAATTTTCTAATAATCTTGAAATACTGAGATTGATGAATTTTCCAGGGTCCCTGTTTTTAGAAAGCACTTGACTTTTGTCCCGACATTTGACTCACGTTCTTTTGCAGTTTTTTGTATTTCTGGGGAGTCGTCTGGTCATTTGTCAGTCTGCTTTTGTTTGCTCTCTCGAACCCCGCTATTTTTGGATCAATTGTTGTTCCAGAGTCGGTCAGCTGCATGTAGCCCCAGGCAAAGTGAAAACGAGAGATTATGCAATCGGATTCGAAGCTGATTCAATGTATTTTTAGACTTTAATATTCACAAAATTTGCATTGTTTTCTCAAAACGAAAAATACAGTATTTTTTTGATTTTGAAACTGAAAAAATTCATTTTTAATTTTTTTAATTTGAAATTAAAAATTTAATTTTTAAAACAATTTTAAAAATTTTTATTTTAGATTGTTTTCGATGCATTCTGGAGGGCTTCAGAAGCTTCTATGGGATTCTACAAACATTCTAAGTTAGAAAAATTAAATTTTGGCGAAATGTGAAAATTGCCAAATTTGAATTTTTGGCGAAATGTGAAATTATTGCCATATTTAATTTTTTGGCGAAATGTGAAAATTGCCAAATTTGGATTTTTGGCGAAATGTGAACAAATGCCAAATTTAATTTTTACAGTATTGTGAAAAATAAAAAATTCGATTTTTTTTTGCAAAATTATCTTGATGCGAATTTCAGAAATTTTTAGAAAATCAAAAAATTTTAATTTTTCTGTTAGATTTTGGGATTTTTAAAATTTCTTTAGTTTTAGAAAATTTCAATTTTTTTAAATCTTACTGTATTTCGAAATTTCCTGATTTTTTTTTTAATTTTGCAAGAAAATTTTAATTTTCTGTTAGATTTTGGATTTTAGAATTTTTACAGTTTTTTTAGTTTTAGAAAGTCCCAAAAAATTTAAAAAGAAAAATAACCAAGTAGGAATGGTCTCAGTTTGCAATCAGTCTTTTTTCAGAACGGTTTACTAATTGATAAGATAAGCCTTTTGCGAAGGAAGATCCCCGAGAAATTCGGGAACAGGGTCAACGCCAGAAAGCTGCCGTAAATAACTCGTCTTGCGTTTTGGTCCCGGAGCGTTTCCGAACGGCACTGGAGGACAGTCATTCGCGCGAGCAAATGGTGACTGACGGGTCCGTGCAGATGCGCAAAGCCGGCCGTACGAGGGACGCTCCCCAGCGACGTTTATTCCCCATTTTCCTCTTTTTTTAAATTTTTACTAATTTCAAAATTTTTCTTAACTAAAATATCAAATTAATTTAACTAAAAAAAAGTAATATAAAAACGAAATAAATAAATCTTGCAAAAAAAACTATATAACAATTGCTTCCCCAGCGACGTTTGTTCCCCATTTTCCTCTTTTTTTAAATTTCCATTAATTTCAAAATTTTTCTTAACTAAAATATCAAATTAATTTAACTACAAAAAAGTTATATAAAAACAAAAGAAAAAAATTTATATAAAAATGAAAAAAAAATTTATATAAAAATGAAAAAAAATTATGTTTTATGAAATAAGAATTATCGCTTTGGGACCAACTATCGCTGTGGGACCAACTATCGCTGGGGGGCATCTGTCGTACGCCCGCGAAGCTTACTATATTTCGACAGCTCCCGGAGTCCTGTCTTTATTGTTTCCCATTTTTAAGAGAGAACATTCTTCGTGCCATTTGCTTTCAATCCTAAATTTTCTCGATGGAGATATCCGAAAAGCCCAGGACCAGCTGCAAGACGTGCGCAGCTTCCGTGGCCCTCGCTCGCGCGCCTGGCGGTCATTTGCCCTACCCGATTTTCCGTTTCTTTCTGTGTTTAAACTGGCACAGCTGCCGTTTTTCGTTTTTTGATTCTTGTTGCGTTCAAATCTCCCTAAAAATTTATCTTCATCAAATGGACCGTACTTAATCCGATGCCAATCTTGAATTGGAAATTTTCCAAATGGGACTTTTTAAAATTTTTCGAAATTCCTCTCGAGACAATTCTCAAAAAATTTTTATTTTTATAATACTGTAAAAATAAAAATTGGCATTCATTCACTTTTCGCCAAAAATCCAAATTTAATAATTTCCACATTTTTCCAAATTTTTTAAATTCTAAAAATTCGTGTTGAGACATTTTCGAAAAAAACTACTTTTTTATTTTCATAATACTGTAAAAATAAAAATTGGCATTCATTCACTTTTCGCCAAAAATCCAAATTTAACAATTTCCACATTTTTGCAAAAAATTTAATTTTTAAATTTTTAAATTTTTTTGACTTAGAAACTTCCAGAATTCGGTCGAAATTTTAATTATTAAAAAAATCCCGAAAATTCGTGTCGAGACAAATTTCGAATAAAATTGAACTTTTTTAACAATGTTTCTGAGGAAATTTTTTGTCGACCCCTCAGGGGATAAACTCGTTGACCGGACGTTGGGCCCGATCCCGTTTTCGATTCTCTGGTTTTTCTTGTCTTCGGAGAGACAAAAATGTTCGATGGTGAATGCATCGCAAACCGGAGTCGACGGATGTCGATCTGACGCTTTTGCGTCTTTTGAAGCATTAGTTTTATTTTCTAAGATCCAAAAATAGATCCAAAAACAGTGGATTTTGCATGAGTCGCGAGTTTCGCGAGTGATCCGGGGAGTCAAGCATTCCCGAATTGTCGGTCAACAAAACGCGAAATTTCAAGAGTCCGAACGGATATTTTTATTTTTTTATTTTTATTTTTTTTGTTCCAAAAACAGCTAGGTGCAAAGTGAGACCCGCAAGAACTCCTGTTTGTTTCTACAGTATACCAGACTTGACGCAGTTCTCAAGAACCGGCTTGTCCATGATCGACGAACCCTTCGTTGACCATCTTCCAGTTCCTATTTTTGAAAGTTTGGAAATCTGAAAATTAAAAAATTTGGAGAATTTGAAAATTTACAAACTTGAAGAATTTAGAAATTCTGAAAATTTAAATATTTAAATATTTAAATATTTGTAAATTCTGAAAATTTGCATAGAATTTTGGAAAATTTCCGAAATTTCTACAAAATTCTAAAAATTCTTGAAGATTCTAGAAATCTTCAAAATTTTTTTTAAATTTTAAAAATCTTCGAAATTTTTTTCTAAATTCTAAAAATTTTTAGAATCTTCTCCTGAATTCCAGAAACTTGCAAAATTTTATTTTTTGGATAATTTCTAAAAAGTCACGTATCAGGTCTTGTTAGACCGTTCTGACCGATCCTTTTCGTTCTTTCACGTGAGCTTCGATCATTTTTTTCTAATTTATCTTACGTTTTTGAGGAAGATAGAAACTTCAAAAAAGTTCGAAATAAGATCAATTAATTTTTTAATTAAAAATTCAAAAAAAAAAATAAATTTGTTTTAAATTCAAAATTATGACGAAAAAAGTTGTTTTTTGAAAACACTTTTTCATGGTTTTTATGATTTATTGAATGATCTTAGAACTTTCAAAATTTTATAAAAATAGAAATTTTAAACTTTAATTTTGATGTAATTTTTTAAATTTCGTGTTGGGACCATTTTTTGAAAGTTTATAATGAAAGTCTGATTTTTAATAATTTTAGAAACTCATAATTATCTAAAAATAGAAATTTGTAATTTTAGGTTTCAACACGAATTTTTTGGAAGTTTTCGTGTTGGGACCATTTTTGAGTTTTATAACGAAAGTCTGATTTTTAATAACTTTAAAAACTCATAATTATCTAAAAATAGAAATTTGTAATTTTAGGTCTCAATAGGAATTTTTTGGAGATTTTCGTGTTGGGACCTTTTTCTTGGAAATCTGCAAGAAATACTTTTACTTTTAAAATAATATGATTTTCTATAAATGTTTTATTTTTTTATTTTTTAAAATTTCTACGGTTCCAATTTTGCGGGGGTCCATTTATTCAAACTTTGACGCCGACGTTCGGGAGCTTTCATCAATTACGAAATCCCCACGTGAAATATCCTACCCTCTATGCAGACAGTTTTTCTTTTTTGCAGATTTTTGCGCGCCAATTTCTAAGATTTAACCAGTCATTTGAATCACTTGGAATGGTAAAACAGGCAGACCTAAGTTTCCCAGTCCGAGGTACTGACGGTCGGCCACGGCATGGCGCCAAAAACGCAAAAACAAACATTTTTGGCACGGAGGACTGTCCTCAGTTGCGCAAGTCGGGCCAGAAACTAAATTTAAATCGATGGTTTTCCGGGTCTAGAATTTCTTAGGTTTTAGAAACTAATAAAAATCCTAAAATTTCGAAGACGAAATTTTTATTTTTCTAAAATCTAAAAAACTCCAAATTTTTTGTTTTTCTAAAATCTAAAAAATTCTAAATTTTTTGTTTTTCTAAAATCTGAAAAACTCCAAAATTTCGAAAATGAAATTTTTATTTTTCTAAAATCTAAAACTCCTAAAATTTAGAAAATTGAAATTTTCGAACATTCCAGAATTTATTGAAAATTTTACAAAAAAATCATTTTTTAACCTTTCATACTGTAGAAACCAAAATTGACATTTGTTCACATTTCGCCAAAAATTCAAATTTAACAATTTTTTCGAACCAGAATTTTCTAATTTCATCGAAATTTCTGAAATCAAAAATTCTAGGATTTTCCAGGAAATTCGTATCAAGACAATTTTACAAAAAAAAGATTTTTAAATTTTTTCAAAAAATTTTATTTTTGAAGATTTTTGGTTTTTTCTTTTTTTACAGTATTGTAATTTTTTAATAGGTTTTTGTTAATTTTTTATCTTGATTGAAATCTGATCGGGGTCCGATCGTATCGCCAAAGCGGTAAATCGGGTCCAAATATCTTCGAAAAAATTTCGAAATACGTGTCCCGCCTTCTGAGTCATGGACTTGAACTTGCCTTGTGGCTTCTTTTCCGAGAGCAGATGTCCACTCGTCTTGTCGACACGGAAAATTGCAGCTCCGAAAAATGCATTTGCTTTCGTTTTCGGCACTTACAGTCCTCCAGCCACGGACTAGCTGCGCGACCAGCTGCTGCGTGCCCGCGTAGGTTTTGGCGCCGAATTTTCATGTCGTTGATTTTCCTCTTGTGCCAAGCCAACCACTGTCTTTCTTTATTTTTCGCTTCCAAACCTCGGGTAAAGTTTCAAACATCAGCTAAAATTCAAAATTTTCGTTTCAAGATCTCAAAAAAATCGAAAATTTTCGTTCTAAAACCTTCAATAAAGTTCCAAACATTCCATTCGGGACCCGGATAAAGTTCCAAACATTCCATTCTGATGTCAGCCAAAATCCGGAATTTTCGGTTCAAGATTTAAAAATAATTTCAATTTTCGTTCCGAGAATCCCCAAACATTCCATTCAAGATCTCAAGAAAAATCTGAATTTTCGCTCCAGGACCTCGAGAAAATCCAAAATTTTCCCTTCCGAACCTCGAAAAATATGTCAAATTTTCCATTTGGAGCCTCGGTTGAAACCCGAAATTTCGCTTTAAGACCTCAAAAGGACCTGCGATCTTTCACTGGGGATCTTGAGAAATATTTCAAATTTCTTGTCCAAGACCCCGAATTTTCCACCGAGGACCCCTGGAGAGATCCTGAAAAACTGCCTTCAGAATCCCAGTCTTTGCTCCAGATGCCCCATCCGGACCCCGCTTCCATGGCTTTGTCGTCCGAAATACAGTATCCCTATTGTTGTATTCTTGAAGGTAACTCAGGATTCGTGCTGATGTTTCGCGGACTCGTCCCCCGATTTGAGTCGAAAACTGTTTCGCATGGAAACCGGACCCACGCTCGCGAGACTTTGACTTGATTGAAGCGTTTTTGTCCTGTCTTGAAATTCTCAACCGTCAAGCATCTGAAGCAAAGCCTTTTTTCAGAGTTGCGCGACCAAAAAATGACCGAAGCTCCCGTTCCAAAAATCCGTACGCGCAACTCTTATTTTTAACCGCGAGAGTCTCAATCTTGTTCAAACAAGTCCCCCTGGAGCGACTCGCGGGTCTCGGATCGCGCCAGTCAAGCCCAAAATGCATATATTTTCTTTTGTCCGTTTTGAGTTATTTTTGGAGCGCTTATTGTCATCTCCGACAATCTGCAAAGCCTGACCTGGAGATGAGTGGTCAGTTTTCATGACCAGAATCTCGTGAAAGCTTCTAGGATATTTTAGAAATTGAAGGAACTTTGAGATCTCATGGAAACTTCTGCGGTTTTCTGGGATCTTCTAAAATTTTGTAGAATCTTCTGAAAGTAAAAAGTTCAAAGATTTCTGAAAATTGAAACTTTTTGAGAACTAAAAAATTTTCGGAAGCCTCTGGAAATTTATGATTCTGAATCCTTCCAGAATCTTGTGGAGAAATTGAAGATTCTGAAGCTTTCTGAAACGTTTTAGAAATTGGGAAAGTTTTTGGAACTTCATGAAATTTTCAGAAATTAAAACCTCTGAATCCCCTACAAAGGTCTGGAATCTTCTAAATTTTGTAGAATCTTCTGGAATTTTATAAAATCATCCTGAAGTTTTAAAAAAATAAATAAAAACTAAAAAATCTTTTAAAAAACTGAAAAAATAGAAAATCCTAAAATTCGCCGAAAAACAAAAAAAAATCTGAAGTTCTGAAACCCCAAAAATTCGTTTCGAGACCATTTTATCAATGCCCCTTTTTGATTTTTACAGCGAGATGATCTTGTCCAAATGGACAGTTTTGTCTTGAACGTGGTTTCTTGCTTCGCGCCATTCCGTGTAAGGCCAGTTTTTCTTTGTTTTCCTTGGTTGCGTCTCACTGATTCAAAAAAAAAGGAAAAATGCGTCGATCGCGCGGCTCAATTCTCAATGCCATTTGTGTCCTTGCAGTCGGTAATTTCACGTTTTTGTACTGTACGTCAAAAACTGATTCATGGACAACCAGTGTCTCAGCAGGCATCATTTATTCTGAAAGGTCACGGGGAGTTCTGACCGTTAACAACAAACTCGGAAATTCCCGCGCGATTGTCGACAGGCACGAGTTTGAACCATTGTCTATATAAAAATCCCTATTCTGATCGGAAAGCCGTCGTCTGATTCCCGCCATAGCCGCCGTCTACCTAAATACTCGTAGACAAAAATGTCCGTCAAAATTAAAATTTTTTTAATTTCGAAATATCTCCTGTATTCACGTGCTGGTCATCTTCGAAAAATGCTCATATAAAAATTCCGATTGGAAAGCCTTCATTTCTGATTTTTACCATAATCTGTCTTTCATCTATGCAGTACTTTTATAGGTAAAACTGTTAAAATTCGAGATTTATACAGTATCGGACAAAAGTCTTGGGACTCTCTCATTTTTGTTTGTATTTTTTTGTTAACTTAGTAATATTAGAAGTAGTAAGGGGTATTGTGTAGCTATCATTACCTGCTACAATCGTTACCAGTTCTGAACTTTCTACGTGCGCCCACAGGAAATGGCGCAGCATTGTTCAGTTTTTGCCCGCCAAAAGTCTTGGGACTTCTCATTGTTTATATATTTTATATAAGTATGTTTTCGCATTTTCTTTCTTTAATATAATTTTATGGTTTAGTTATGGTGTGTGATCAATACTACTCTCCCGATTTCAAAGAAAAGGTCATTGAAGCTGTGAGAAGGGGCAGGACGGAAAATGATGTTGTTCGAACTTTTATGATCTCAAAGAACATCGTTGCCAGATGGATGAAGCGTTTTAAAAGCAGAGGAACTGTAGTACCTGCTCCGAAATCTGGAAGACCGAGAATAACTTCGAAATCTGTCGATCAACATATCAAAACACTCTCCCAGCATAATCCACTTTTGACAGTACCAGATATTAAGAAAGAAATTTTTGGTTCAGATGATGATTCCGTCAGTGTAAGAACTGTGCAAAGAAGGTTGGTAGAAAAGGACTTGCATGGTTGCCGTGGAGTCAACAAATCAGCAGTATCTTCTAAGAATCAGATCTCTAGACTTGATTGGGCTTGGGAACACAAGTGTTGGGACTTTGAAATGTGGTCTAGAGTTTTATGGACAGACGAATCTGCTCTTACCTTGTTCGGAAATGAAAACATGCGGTAGATCCGACGTCCTCGTGGTGCTCGATTTGCTCCTAAATATCAGCTTCCAGCTATGAAATACGGAGGAGGTACTCTCATCGTTTGGGGATGTATAACTTCGTTCGGTGTTGGTCCTTTGGTCAGAATTAAAGGAATCATGGATGCACTGACATACGCAGCTATTATCAAGGATTATGTTTTACCTTTTGCTAAGAAAAATATGCCTAGGAATTGGTTCTTCCAGAGAGAAAATGATCCCAAACATCGGTCGAAGTACGTAAGCAACTTGCTTGAAGATCATCATGTTCAAGTTTTTCCTTAACCCTCTCAGTCGTCAGACTTGAGTCCAATAGAGAATGTATGGTGGGAATTAAAACGAAGATGTAAAGGTCAGAAAGCTCGTAATTTAGATGAAAAATTCGAATTAGTCAAACGTGAATGGGAGGACATCAGTCCATTGTTTATCCAGAAACTAATTCAATCTATGAGAGATCGGTGTAATGCAGTAATTAAAGCCAAAGGTTGTAGTACTAAATATTAGATTTGTTTTGTAAATGTTGCTGTTTGAATTATTTTTCAAAACAATAAATCTAAAGTCCCAAGACTTTTGACGGGCAAAAACTGAACAATGCTGCGCCATTTCCTGTGGGCGCACGTAGAAAGTTCAGAACTGGTAACGATTGTAGCAGGTAATGATAGCTACACAATACCCCTTACTACTTCTAATATTACTAAGTTAACAAAAAAATACAAACAAAAATGAGAGAGTCCCAAGACTTTTGTCCGATACTGTATATGGTTTCGAAATATGGTCACATGTTGGTCATCGAAAAATGCTCATATAAAAATTCCGATTGGAAAGCCTTCATTTCTGATTTTTACCATAATCTGTCTTTCATCTATGAAGTACTTTTATAGGTAAAACTGTTAAAATTTGAGATTTATATATGGTTTCGAAATATGGCCACATGTTGGTCATCGAAAAATGTTCATAAAAATTCCGATTGGAAAGCCTTCATTTCTGATTTCTACCATAATCTCTGTCTTTCATCTATCAACAACCCTTATAAATAAAAATGTCCGTCAAAAGTTAAATTTTCGTAATTTCGAAATATCTCCTGTGTTCAGGTGCTGGTCATCTTCGAAAAATCTCCATATAAAAATCCCTTTTGTAATCCTAAATTACATCTTCATAATCCTCTTTCATTTATCAACAACCTTTATAAGCAAAAATATCCATCAAAATTTGGATTTTTTACATGGTTTCGAAATATTTTTGGTGTTCACGTGCTGGTCATTCTTGGCATTTTCGAAATAGCGTCCATGAAAGGCCCTATTCTGATTGAAAACTATTTTTGTGATTTCTCCGTTCTCGTGTCTCAACTTTTTTGGAAGATCCTTGTAAATTTCCATCAAAAATTGTGATTTTTTACAGTAATTTCGAAAAATGTTCCTTTACGTCCACGTCTTGATCACATTCGAAATTTCGTAAATTTTCGATATATCGAAATTTCGTAAATTTTTAATATATAAAAATTTTGTAAATTTTCGATATATTGAAATTCTTTTTTATTTCATTTTTAATAATTTTATAAAAATTTCCAAAAAAATGATTTTTATAATTTTTAATCATATTTTAATTTCGAAATATGATATATCAAAATTTTATTTTAATTAAAAAATTTTCATTTTTTTTATATTTTTATAAATGTGAAAATTGCCAAAAAGTGATTTTTATATATTAATTCCTAGACATGTTTTTGTCCACGTCCTGGTCATCCTCGCCACTTTTGTTCCATGTTTGCCTTCCCATTCAGCCGTACATGGTTTTTTGCTTCTTGCGCAATCACATTTCCGGGCTTGACTCAAACCACGTCTTCGGACCATTTTTCGCCCTTATTGTTTTCTGAAATCACTGCCAAAAATTCCAAAAACTTTTTTGATCTGTTTTTTTTCGTAAAAAAAATTATTTTTTTATTAAAAAAAACGAGAAACATCTGCATCTAAGACTAGAACACGTTCGAGCAGTATTTTTGCCGAGATCGATCTTTGACGATCACGTTTTACTCCTTGCGCCGTCTAATTCTGAGCAACAGCTGTCTTTTAAAAAATTGACTGCAATGACCGGAGGATGTGCTGATCCCACTTTACGTGTTACGTGTTTTTCAAACGCCACCGCAATTTTTATATAAATTTAAAATTTTGCAAAATTATAAACTTAAAAATTTTAAAAATATATTTCATATAATTTATATTTTTTAAAATTACTTTATGTTTGATTTTTGGACAATTTCGTGGATTTTTAGAAATGTATTTTATAATTTTTATTTTTTAAAATTATTTTATATAATTTTTATTTTTTTAAATTATATAATTTTTGTTTTTTAAAATTATTTTATATTTTTTGTTTTTATAATTTTATATTTTTTGTTTTTTTAAATTATGTAATTTTTGTTTTTTAAAGTTATTTTATATATTTTTTGTTTTTTTAATTATTTTGTATAATTTTTGTTTTTTAGGAATGTCCACGGAAGACGGTATGTCAGTGTCTCCTTTGCATGACCCAGCTGCCACGGCTGCTGCTGCAATTGCCCAACTTCAGGCTCAGAATTCCTACGAAGATGGACTTCAGAGTTTGCCTTCTGCTGTTACTCCAGATTCTACAGGTGATGCTGATTCTGGAGTTGAAACAAAGTCTGTAGATATTAAATCAGAATCAGATCAATGTATGATGGACGCCGATTCTGGAGACGAGGTGCCGCCGCACGAGCCGGCTCCGAACGCGCGGATTCTGGACGTCAGATGCGGGAATCTCACGGGGAGACTGTATGAAGAAAGGTTTACATGTCCTGGAATCCACAAAAAATGCATCGAATTCGACGGAAAACTGATTTCACCGAGACAATTCACAATCAGAGCCGAGAAGGACAAACAGAAGGACTGGAAGGGCAGCATCAGAGTGGGCAGATACAATTTGAGGACTTTGATGGAAATGAAGAAAATCGACTTTTATGAACATGAAACAAACTGTAGTCTGAAATGTCAATCAAGAAATTACATAAAAAATAGAAAACAAGCAGCAGCTTTGGAAAATTCTTACAGTTTTCTGGATTCGTTGGTGAAAAATAGCGCTTCTATGGCAGCAGCTGTGAATGAGCTATCGACGGATCAACCGAGTTCAAGCACGAATTTCACAGGAAATGAATATAATCCAAACAACGATGAAAATGGATACAGTAATGGTTCGACGAGAAAAGCGAGTTCTGCTTTGGAAGAATACGTATCCAGAATGTCAAATTCGAATTCTTCTGCTGCATTGGCTAAAATTGGAACGATTAAAGATAATCAAGAATTTCAATCTACAGTACCGCAATTACAAAGTAATTTACAAAATGGATTAGATATTCAACAAATTTGGAAAGGTTTTGGAGGACAAATTCCGATTCAAAATTTCCAAAATATTGTTAAAAATGGCGAAAATGATCAAATTTCAACAATATTAAATACGTTAATTGAACAACAAAAATTATTACCGCAATTCGGAATGAATAACTCGCATTTCGTAAGCGGCCAAAACGAAGATTTGATTCGAACCGGCGACGCTTTGACTGGAATTAATGTCAAAAAAATTATGGAACAACGTTAGTTTTATTTTTAATATTTAAAAAAAGTAATATTTTTCTTTTAATATTTAAAAAAGTAGCGTTTTACTTTTAATATTTAAAAAAAGTAATTAATATTTAATTTCTTTAAATAGTTTTTTATTTTTGATATTTAAAAAAGTAATGTTTTATTTTTAATGTTTAAAAAAATAATGTCTTATTTTTAATATTTAAAAAAATATTGTTTTACTTTTAATATTTAAAAAAGTAGTGTTTTATTTTTCATAATTAAAAAAGTAATTAATATTTAATTTCTTTAAATAGTTTTTTATTTTTTAAAAATAATTTATAATTTTATTTTTTTAAATAATTTTTAAATTTCTTTAATAATACATTTTTAGAACCTGTTTTGTTTTGGGAAAAAATGAGAGAGTTCAACTTGGTCGAGGATCTCGCGGCACATATGAGCCAGGTTCTGGAGCAACTCAAGAACGTCTACAGGACGAAGGATCCGAGAACCGATGCCTTCGGTGAGTTTAACTAAAGTCATAAAATTAATAATAAAATTAAGATTTTTATAAATCACAAAATTAATAATAAAATTAAGATTTTTATAAATCATAAAATTAATAATAAAACTAAAATTTTTATAAATTATAAAATTAAGATTTTTATAAATCACAAAATTAATAATAAAATTAAGATTTTTTTAAATTATGAAATTAAGATGTTTATAAATTATAAAATTAATAATAAAATTAAGATGTTTATAAATTATAAAATTAATAATAAAATTAAGATTTTTTTTAAATTATAAAATTAATAATAAAACTAAAATTTTTATAAATTATGAAATTCCAAAAATTCCGAAATGTTATAAAATTTATCGGATTTTATTTTTATTTCCAAATTAATTTTTTTTTAATTTTATTCTTAAAAAGTGAATTTAATTTTGTTTTTAAAAAATAATTTAAAAATTTTATTTTAGCAGCTGAAAGACTGTCCAGCATAGCCCTGGCTTTGTCCCTCTCAGATGACTTTGCTCGGAAAATTCAGGCTTCTCTTGTTCAATCGGCTCTTCAAAAAGAAATTCAAAGAAAAGCTGTTGAAGAAAAACGAAAACTTGAAGCTAAAAGAAAAACAGAAGTTTTGGATCAGTTAATGAAAGCTTCACAACAAATGGATCCTGCTCAACTTCAATTAATTCAGCAGATTCTTCAACAACAACAAGCCCAACAATCACCTGATTTGAAGAAGATCCGGCTCAACATTTAGGTCCTTTTTTGCCAGTTTTGACTTTGGTTCCTTTTTGGGGTTTTAGTTTTTGAAGATTTTTCTTAATTTTGGGATTTTAAGTTTTTTAAATTAGTTTTTTTCGTGACTTGATTGGGATTTTAGGCCAATTTAGGTATCGAAAAAAGTAATCTAAAAAGTTACGAAATTAGAGATGAAATTTTTTCCAAGGAGTAAAGTTCTCCAGAGGGTGAAATGTCTTTAAAGAGAGGAATTCCTCAGGGGGTAGGTATCCTTGAGGGTAGATTTATCCAAGGGATGAAGTTCCTTAGGGGATAAACATCCTTGAAGGTAAATGTCTCCAAGGAATGAAGTACCCCAGGGGTAAATGTCTTTAAGGAATGAAGTATCCCAAAGGATAAACATCCTTGAAGGTAAATGTCTCCAAGGACTGAAGTACCCCAGGGGCAAATGTCTCCAAGGAATGAAGTTCCCCAAGGATTGAAAGTCTCCAGAGAGTAATGTGTTCTCTAGAGAATAAAGGTCTTTGGAAATTAGTATCTAGAAATTAAAATTTCTTAATTTTTAAAAATCCTAAAGGGCTAAATATCCCAAGGAAGGAACCGATGTAGAACCTTTGACCCCTTTTGAATTCAGCGCTTTCTGAAAATTACTTTTTTGCCAGTAAAAATAGCTTCCAAAAATTAGTCGCCGTTGATCTCAAATTTTCCCTTAACCATTTATGGTGCCTTTTTTATTTTATTTTTTTAATTTTTTTATTAGCTAATTAATTGTTGAGCTTTTTCTCAAATCCGACTCTCCACAATCAATGCAATCAAGTACCAAAGCCTTTGTCCTTAATCCTGCCTTGTCGATGAATAATTTCGTCGATTATTATTTTTAATTTTTGTATTTTATTTGTAGTTTTGTTATTGTAGCTCAAATGTTTTCAAACCGTCCAAAAGTGCAATTGGCACAGCAATAAAGAATCAAATAAAAGTGGACTTGAAAATTTTTTACATAATTAAAAGTAACTTTTTTAAAGAATGGTCTTGAGAAGAAATTTCGGTTTTTTTTGGAATTGTCGACTTTGGAAATTAATAAATTTTAGAAAATTCTAAAAATTGTAATTTTATAATTTTAAAAGTAACTTTTTTAAAGAATGGTCTCGAAAGGAAATTTCCAATTTTTTGGAATTGTCAACTTCGGAAATTAATAAATTTTAGAAAATTGTAATTTTATAATTTTAAAATTAAAAGTAACTTTTTTAAAGAATGGTCTTGACAAGAAATTTCGGTTTTTTTGGAATTGTCGACTTTGGAAATTTCTAGTAAATTAGAAAATTATAATTTTTAAATTAAAAGTAAATTTTTTTGTAAAATAGTCTCGAAAGGAAATTTCTAATTTTTTGGAATTGTCGACTTCGGAAATTAATAAATTTTAGAAAATTGTAATTTTATAATTTTAAAATTAAAAGTAACTTTTTTTGTAAAATAGTTTTTGGAAGAATTTTTTATTTTTGGTATTTTACAAAATTTTAGAAACTGTAATTTCACCAATATGAAAATTAAAAAGTAACTTCAACACGAATTTTGGGAAATTTCTAAAAGTTCTAATTTTAGACAATAAATCTCCATTTTCATTTTATTATTAAATGTTCCGGAAAATTTTAAAAAATTACAAAAGTTTTTGCGGAATTTTTACGTTTCGAAATCATAGAATTCTGAAAACATAAAATTTCGAAAATTTTTATAAAATTCCAAAACTTTCGAAAGTTTTTATGGTTTTTAAACCTATCAGAATCTTCCACTAGGTTATAGTGGATTCTGTGAGGTTCTGGAAGATTCTAAAGAAATTTTAAAAGTTTATTCAGAATTTTGAAAAATTTCAGAAATCTTTGAAATTCTCGAAAATTTTATAATTTTCTGTTAAATTTTAGGAAATTTTGCTGTCTTCTATGGTGGTCCCAAAGATTCAAGAAAATTCCAGGTTTTAGAAAGTTAAAAAATTAAATTTTGACGAAATTCAAAAAAACCTAAGAAAACGAAGATGAGCAAGGTCCGTCGAGGCCGGTCCCGACGCGAAAACTGGCCGCTCGAGAAACGAATGTCATCGTTTTTCTTTTATTTTTTTTTTGCTTTCTTTTCACTTTTCCGGATTCTGATTTTCTTCTAACTTTGTGCAATTATGACTGAAGCACTCAAAGCTATCGGTATCACTGTAAGTTGTATGATTGTAAGGATTTATTGAATGGGTTTTTCAGGATGCGCCGCCGTCGAAGAAGATGGTCCTCGACAAGGCCCTGGCTGCCCTCCCGGGGACTGCTGATGCTCTGAACGAACCCGATGATTACATGCGGTACAAGAAGCTCGAGAAGCAGATGGAGCACCTGGACGTGATGGAGGACTACATCAAGCTCGAAACCAGGAATTTGGAAAAAGAACTTCTTCACGCCCAGGAGGAGGTTTGATTTGTTTTTCATATATCAATTCCCGTAGTTTTTCAGGTGAAAAGAATCCAATCTGTCCCCCTTGTAATTGGACAGTTTCTGGAGGCGATTGACCAAGATCACGCTATCTGTGGCTCGACAACGGGATCCAACTACTACGTCCGAGTGTTGTCCATTCTCGACCGTGAGCTCCTGAAACCGGGATGCAGTGTTTCTCTTCACAAGTACAGCAACGCTCTCGTCGACATTCTCCCCCCGGAAGCGGATTCCAGCATTCAGATGCTCCGTCCGGACGAGAAACCAGATATCACGTATGCCGACATCGGTGGATTGGACATTCAGAAACAAGAAGTCCGCGAAGCTGTGGAATTACCATTGACTCATGGTGAACTCTACCAACAAATCGGAATCGACCCTCCTCGTGGTGTCTTGATGTACGGACCTCCTGGTTGTGGAAAAACAATGCTGGCCAAAGCTGTAGCAGCCCACACAACTGCCTCCTTCATCCGCGTTGTCGGCAGTGAGTTTGTTCAAAAATACCTTGGAGAAGGTCCTCGTATGGTCCGTGACGTTTTCCGTCTTGCAAAAGAAAATTCCCCTTCTATTATTTTCATCGATGAAATCGACGCCATCGCTACCAAGCGTTTCGATGCCCAAACTGGTGCTGATCGTGAAGTCCAACGTATCCTCCTGGAGTTGCTTAATCAAATGGATGGATTCGACCAAACAACAAATGTGAAAGTCATCATGGCAACGAACCGTCAAGACACTTTGGATCCTGCTTTGCTCCGTCCCGGTAGACTCGATCGTAAAATTGAATTTCCAACTCCAGATCGTCGTCAAAAACGTCTTGTTTTTTCAACAATCACGGGCAAGATGAATTTGAGTGATGATGTTGATTTGGAAGATTTTGTCGCAAGACCAGATAAAATCTCCTGTGCTGATATTAATTCAATTTGTCAAGAAGCTGGAATGCATGCTGTTCGTGAAAACCGTTATGTCGTTTTAAGCAAAGATTTCGACACTGCTTACAAGAATGTCGTCAAAAAAGATCAAAATGATTTTGAATTTTACAGATAATAATTTATTTTTTTTCTTGTTGACTTCGTAAATGTATTTTCTGTGAATCATAAAACGAGTTTTGTGCAGTAAGTTAAAGTTCTATTTTTTATTTTTTAAGGTTCCCTTTTGAATTTTCGATCAAAAATTTTTTACGTAAATTTGAAATGTTTTGAAATGACTGGTCCAAAAAGTGGAAAAAAAGGTATTCAAGTTGTTTGGCGAATGTTCGAGAAAACTCCTCCTTTTAAAAAATATATATAAATTATAAAAAAATCAAAAAAAGTTCAATTTTTAAAAATGTTTAAACTTTTTGTTTTATTTTTTATTTTTAAAAATACTTATGGATTTGAAGATCAAGAATATCCTGTTCATGACTACCGTACTTTTGATTTTCCAAATTTAAACTTATTTAGAAACATGGATTACGGTAACTTGAGAAATACGGACTACGGTAACTTGAGAAATACGGATTACGGTAATTCAAGAAATACGGACTACGGTAACTTGAGGAATACGGACTACGGTAATTTGAGAAATTTAGAATCTATCATGGATAAATTAATGCATCCGCATATGGACCAGTTATTCCCTTTTGGACCAAATAATCCTCTTGGAAATATGGAAAAAATGGAAAATTTTAAAAATTCAAAAAATTCAGAAAATTTTGAAATTTTCGAAAATAATTTTAAATATAATTTAAAAATTAAAGATTTCGAACCAAATGAAATTAAAATAAAATTAAATAAAAATGAATTATCGATTTTCGGAAATCACAAAGTACTTGATGAAAATAATACCGTAATTATTCATAAAACATTTTTGAGAAAATTTGTTCTTCCTCAAGGATTCAAAAAAGAAACTATTCAATCTAATTTCGACAATTACGGTATTTTGACTATTATTGGAGAATTAGAACCTCGGAAATTTCCCGAATCAGGTGTCCAAATTCCGATAGATTTCGATTCTACAGATAGCGGTGAAGAAAAAAATGAAAAAAATAAATTCGAAGAACATGCAGAATCTAGAGAATTCCAAAATTCTCAAGAACATGCAGAATCCAGAAAATTCCAAAATTCTCAAGAACATACAGAATCTAGAAAATTCCAAAATTCCGAAGAACCTACAGAATCCAGAAAATTCCAAAATTCCGAAGATGCTGAAAAATCTCAGAATCATGAGGAACCTACAGAATCTAAGAAATTAGAAAATCTCGAAAATGCTAAAAAAATCAGAAAATCCTGAAGATTCTACAGTATCCAAGAAATCCTAAAAATCTAAATTTAACTTTTGAAGATTAGATTAATCTATCATCATAGATATCACTGTATTTTTCACAATTTCTATGAAATTTTCACTATTTTTTCTTTCTTGTTCAAAAAACCAAATTCAACAAATAAAAAATCCGGTTTATTCATCATCAAGAAAAAAAACAATCATTTATATTCCTACAGTATTTTCAAAGTTCTCAAAACAATTATTTTCTTTAACCATTTCCTAACCAACTAATCCTTCAAAATTTCCATTGTACTCATCCACCAACAACCCCCGATCAAAAAAAATTATACAATTTTTATTTTTTCTAGTTTTAAATAACTAAATAAACTTTATCAATTGAACTCGTATTATTTTGAGGCACTGTACAAATTAAAAAAACCAAAACTATTCTCGAACATTCAAAGTATGATTCGACGCTGACCTATTCAAGTGATTAGGGTTCATAGGTTGAGGATACATTAATTTTTGAGCTTGATTAGGATAATAATACTGATGACAAAACGGTACTCTTTGAGAAAACATCTCTTGATACGGATCATACGAACTAAAACAACCACCGTACCCAGGTTGTTGTTGATAATTATAAAAAGGCTGATGTTGAAACATTTGCGGATGGAAATTTTGCAACTGTTGTTGTTGAAAATCATGTTGCCCATAATTCTGTTGAGTACCAACCAGAGTCGTACTTGAAGCAGTCGAATTTTCAGGATAAATGTAGTTAATATTGTGAGATTCATGAGACCCCGGAGTTGAAGCAAAACTTGCAGAATCACATGACGAATGCGTCGAATTATGATTTGACAAAACAGTTTCATTAGGTGATGGAGTACAATAAGAATCACTTGTATGAGGAGATTGACTATGGATAAGCTGGTAAGGGGGACTAGGCTGATGAACAAAACCATTCCCATTATTAATAACCGGCTCAATACCATAATTCTGTTGATGTTCTATTGTTTCATCATTTCTTCTTTTTCTTCCATTTCTAGATTTCGTCGGAATAATCGATTCAATATTTCTGATATTCATCTGATAATTAGGTGGAACCTGTGTTTGCATCATCTGAGAAGATTCCCAACACGATATCGGAGGTGTTACCGTATTCGTTGCATATTTTTCCAAAATAGTCACAAGTTCAGAAAAATTATTTTCCCTCGCAATTTGAAGTGGCGTCACTTCTTGATCATTAGCACAAAGAACAGAATCTCTAGACATATGTTGAAGAAGAATTTTCACTGCATTAACTTGACCAGATTCCACCGCCAAAAATAAAGGAGTTCGATTCTAAAAATTCCAATTATTAACAATAATAAAAATCTTTCAAAATTAAAACTTTCAAAAAATAACAATCAAAATCTCTCAAAATTTAAAAATTATTTAAAAACCACTTTAAAAAACTCACATAAAAATCAAGAGCTCCAACATTGGCTTTTTTCTTAATTAAAAGCTTCATTATTTCCACACTATCACATGCAGCAGCATCATGAAGAGCAGTTTTTCCATTATAAATTTGGTCATTTTTATCTCCAACTTTGTTAACATCAATTCCAGGATATGCTAGTAATCTTTCTACAATTTTAACTGTTCTATCACCAATCCTTGCACATTTAATCAATGGTGTATCATTAACAAATGCACAAACATTAACATCAATACCATCTTTTTCTAGTATTTTCTCAACAATAGGCAATGATTCCGTAACAACCGCATCAAACAACGGTGTACATCCATTTTCATCACAAATATCTGCTTCAATATTGTCCAATGACAACAAAAATAATGCCACTTCTGTTCGTTTTTTCATAATAGCCATATGAAGTGCTGTTCTGCCTTTGTTATCTTGAGCATTAACATCACAACCATATGCTATTAATTTCTTAATATCACTTATAACAGCTTCATTACTTTTTGAATCCACCGATTCAACACTCCAATGAATACATGTTCTATCATCAGAATCCACAGCTGTTATAAATTTTTGATAATTTTGAAGATCATCTTCTTTAATTGGTTCCGCTGTACTTGCCAATTGATGAAGAATTGTAAAAATTTTTTCATCACCAATCTTCTTTTCACGTGATTCCTCATCAGATCCAGATCTTGTACTATTTCTGTTAGAATTAGTCATACTAGTATATCCGGATAAATTCCCCATCAAAGGTTGTTCACCATTATAAAAACCAAATTGATTAGGAAACGTTCTGTGCTTATTAACCAAAGCTTCCGGAGGTGGGTAAAACGTTCCAGTCGTTTTAACAATTTTCTTCTTCTTCACAAATTGAACTCCACCAACAATAAAAAAGGACACAACAACTGCAGCAAGAAGAATACTAAACATAAACGGAGTATCAGATTCCTTTTCCCTCTGTCTAGATGCCGTTCTTGCTTCAGCAACTTCAATCCCAAGATCATGAAAAACCTAAAAACTCAAATAAATCCATATAAAACCCCAAAAAAACTCACATCTTTCGCAGATTCAGCAGCCAGCATATTAGCAGCCATTTTAGCTTCAGTAAAGCATTGTTTCATTCCAGAAGACACCGTCACATCAACTCTAAAGTGAGTAGACAATTCATGCAAATGATAACACACAGATGCATCTAATAACAAATACACAATAACTCCATTCTTTTCAGAAATTTCTCTTTTCGCAATAACTCCATTCTCATCCATTTCATCATCAATAAACATTTCCGGAATATTAATTCTCGGTCCTTGTCCAGTTTTACTACTCCATCTATATACCATCGGGTGATCTTCAGAATCCAATTCATAATGAACAGTAGCTCGAAGAATTTGTGAAGCCATCATCAAAAATCTCGGTGCAATATTAGTTACAAAACTATCTTCATCAGTTTCCAAAACAAGAACCAAGGAATCCCTTAAAACATAGTCCTTATCTGGTCTTTTCGAGCAATCTCCACCATCCCATCCACAAGCCGCCATATTGCATCTTCTATCACAAGTTCCGTCACCGTATCTTCTTGAACAAAAGTCATATTCAGGACATGTAATCGATGGTTTTTCTTTACAATCTAATCCATCAAATAAACATGCTTCATTATTACAAATCTCATCACATTTGTCGTTTTTGAAGACATATAAACAGTAATCTTCATATGGACAATTCTTAAACGGTCGAGGATTTTTAGCACTACAATCTCCACCATCAAAATCGCATCCTGCAAAATTGCAGCTTTCATCGCAATAACCATTTCCAGCAAGATTAGAACAATTTCTCGAAATACAAATCTCTTTTTCAGTCTTCTTTTTCGGTTCATATTTCATAACATCTACTTTCTCTTGACAAAACCTTCCTGCATATCCGTACATGCATCTACAGTAAAAATCATTTTCCAAATTTTCACAAATAGCATCATTCAAACATCTTGGAGACTTATGACTACATGAATCCATGTCATTTTCACAAAAATCTCCAGAAAATCCATCCGGACACATGCATTTTCCTTTTCTACAAGATCCTCCATTTCGACACTTCCCATGACAATCTCTTAAATCATTTTCACAATTCTTTCCAGCAAATCCTTTTTGACAGAAACATTCATATTTTCCTTGAACATCTAACGCCAAACATGTTCCATTATTGAAACAAGGAGAAGTTTGACATGGATTATCAATCAAAACTTCACAACGGTCGCCCGTATGAGTAGCTGGACATTTACAAGTATAGGAATTCACTTCATCAACACATATTCCAGCTCCACAAGGATTATCCTTGCAATCATCAATATTAGTTTCACAATTCAAGCCAGTAAATCCCAGTTGACATCTGCATTGATATCCAAAATCCTTCGAAACACAATCACCATTAATACACGGATTATATTCACAAGAATTCGTGTGCTTCTCACAATACAATCCAGAGAATCCCTTCTTACACTCACATGTGAACGAACTAAAATATTTCCACATATAAAAACATTAAAAACCCAAAAATTACCTATAATCATGAGTAGGAATACAACCAGCTCCATTTCTACAATGATTAATATAGCACGGATCTTGTTTATATTCTCCACAACTAGGTCCAGCAAATCTCGGATGACATACACAGCTTTCTTCTCCATATATATCCTTTTGACAAATTCCATCATGTAAACATACTGTTTTTGTACAATTAGGTGAATACTTCTGCGGAATTTCACAATTCCTTCCTTCCCATCCTTGCATGCATACACATTCATAATCAGCTATCTTATCCAAACAAGTTGCAGCATTTTGACAAGGATTAGGACTGCATTCATCCGTTTGCTTATCGCAATTCTGCCCTTCATAACCAGCATCACATTCGCAAAAATACGAACCTTCTGTATTGACACATTTCCCTTTATAGCATCTACTTGGATGTCTTTCTTCACATTCATTAATATCCTCATCACAAAACTCCCCACTAAATCCCTTATCACAAAGACAAGAGAAATTTCCAGTAGAACTATCACTGAAGCATTTGCCGTTTTTACATTTGTTATTCTTCTCATGACATGGATTCTCAAATTGGCAATATATTCCTATTCTATCAGGAGCACATTCACATTCATATCTCCTAATCTTGTCAATACATGTACTTCCTTCAAAACAATGATTATTTTCACAATCATCTTCATCCGTTTCACAATGTTCTCCAGTAAATCCAACAACACAGCTACATTTAAACGATCCATAGGTATCCAAGCATGATCCTCCATTTTGACATAAACTAGATCCATATAATTCACATTCATTAATATTCAGTAGACAATCAGGTCCAGTAAATCCAGGAGGACAAAGACACGAATACTTATCTAGTTCATTTACACACACTCCTCCATTATTGCATCGAGAAATACTCATGCCTTGTTTTTCATCAAAATAAGGCGCACAATAGTTGATTCTTTCTTGACATAGATCTCCAGTAAAACCTTTAGGACATTCACAAGTAAAAGTCCTTTTCGTAACAGGATTAAACCTATTAATACATGTTCCTCCATTGAGACACGGTTCCCTCGAACATCCTCCTGGATGATTTTTCTCACATTTCTCACCAACAAATCCAAGTAAGCATTCACAAAAATATCCTCCTGGAAGATTTCTGCATTTTCCATTATTCATACATGGATTCTCTTGACATTCATCAACGTCAACATCACATCTAGCTCCTGTCCATCCTTCGTTACAATGACACATATGATTTCCAACATCTTTCACATTATCAATCATATTCGAGCAAATTCCATGTCCAGAACACGATGTATCATCACAATAAGTTATTTCACTACATGTTTCTCCTGCAAATCCATAGAAACAATCACAAACAGCTTCATTATTACTCAGCAATCTGCACGATCCATTTTCACATGTCTTATTTGTACATGCTGTAGGAATTTTATTTTCACAAAGACTTCCAGAAAATCCTAAAAATAAACATTTTTCATTCTACAGTATAAATTTTATCTTTTTACAAGGATCAAAAAGACCCCGAAAGATAGTCAAAATCATGTTTTTCTATTTTTTATGGTCCCCCCGTGAACATTAGTCAATGGCAAAAAGGAGCCAAAACAATTCTTTCATTTTGGGAAAGGAAGCTAATGCAAAAAAACAGTGATGGGTATATTGAACAATTTTTTCTTCAACTGACTCATCAATGAGCAATCTTTTCAGTATCAAAAAAATAATGAATCCAAAATCAATAAATTTATAAATACCAAAACTCACCAGGAAGACAATGACATTTCCATCCATGTTGTATCGATTCACAATATCCTCCATTTCTACAAGGATGATCTCTAAGACATTTCTTATATTGACATTTAGGTCCATCAAATCCATCAGCACAACTAAAAAATTCCTCATTAATCTTCAAAATTCTCATGATTCAAGTTTTTATTAATCTCTCCAATATTTGCGGTTCCCTCAATCGAATGAAGACAACGACATGGCTATCAAATTGCCAATCAAGAAACATATTTTTTTCGATTCCAATTGCCCAATCATTTTTGAAGGCCAAAGTTTGCCTTTCCCATGGAAAATCTTTTTCGTTTTTTTTCGGTAAAAATATCAAATAACCCACATACTTTCAATTTTACCGAAATTACTTTCCAAAAAATTGATGAAATAAAGTACTCAAAATCCTGCCGAAAATTTTTTAAATTATTAAACCGACAAAAAACCCGAAAAATTTTCACGGAACATTGACCATCTACCAACAGGATTCCATTCAAAGTAGATCCGCTCAAAAAGTGCCAAATTTAGGGTTTTTTTCTTCAATTTTTGTCCTTGAAAAAAAACCAATTTGTTCAATTTTGTCTAAGCTATTTTTGCCTCTTTTTTCTAAAGTTTTCCAGATCTGTCACAGAAGACATTATTCATGAATCCGCGCCAAACTGTCAATCGGAAGAATCCAACTGTTTCAATTCAACCTTTTCCCACAGAAAAATGAGTTTCCGAGGATGCCGAAAAAGTTGTCACAGAAGAGCGGGAAAGATTTGTGTGAGAAAAAACGAGATCAAAGTTGGATTTAATGAAACTTGACATTCGATTATAGGACAATGTCAGATTAGGAGAAAGGATCTAAAGGAAATTGTACAAAGGAGGTAATGGGATTAGCAACTAGGTATTGAGAAAGTTCTTTGATTTCGTAATTCCGCCATTTCATTAATACAAGAAAAACAGTTTTTAGTGGGTATTTTGGCGTTGCTTTTTGGATATCTATCAACAATTCCATATATAATTATCAACTCCGAAGACAGAGAAAAGATTTTGTGCCCTCTGACTCTAATATAGAAGTTTCTGAATCCACCGAAGAATATGGTCTTAAAAAATTGATCACAAAATCGTACAAGATTACAACTATTATCAAAACGGAAATTACCACAAATTACCTTAGCCTTTAAAATTTTCCGACTTCATTTTAAAAATTTAACTATCGAACCCATTTTTGAATTTTCCGAAATACCGATCTTTAATCCCGCCAAAATTTCATGCCTGTTATGACTTAAACTTTAAAATTGATATTTCCCAACTTCCTATCCGTGGTTCATTTCCCAAGGGGCCACCTGCTGATTTTCCCGAAGTAACTCATCTCTTGAATAGTTCCTGATTCAAATTCAAAACAAGCAGTTCATCGATCGACCTTTGTCCTAGATGCGCGTAAAATCATTCAGAAAATGACATATGAACTGACCTTTCCCTCCGAGGAACCGCAAAATTGGCCTAGTCTCTAAGGCACAATTGACAGATACGGTTATTTCCCGTAAAAGGAAAACATGTGCAAGAAATTCAAATCTTGTTCGAATGTTTTGTCTTATTGTTAAATACAAAAAACAAACCTGCAGATCTTTCTTCCAAGACCGATTTGCTCATCGTATATGCACATTCCTTCATTTTGGCAATCTGAATCCCTCTGGCAAATATCCGGAGGCCCTACTGAAATGAAAAAATCAGTTTCTTTTTCAAAAGAAAAAGCGACAATTTGATTAATTGCAAAAAACGTTCGAAAAAATCCAGTTCATGAGAAGTTATTTTTTATAAACGATGTTTCGAATTTCTTTGACAGTTTTTTTTGTTCAATTAACGGAAACAACGGGCGATAATCAGTTCAATTAATTTTCACAAAAGTTCATATATGGACTTTCAAAAAACTCATACATAGCTTTTCAGAAAATCCATACACTGATCTTCAGAAAAGTACATATATGGGCTTTCGAAAAAATTTATATGCATCTTCAGAAAAGTTCATATATGGACTTTCGAAAAAATCCATACATGAATGCTAATAAAAATTCCTAAAATACTAGATAACGATTGAAAGATGCTTTTTCGACAGTATTCAAAGTAAGATTGACGTAACCGAATACTGATAAGAATTGTTATGAAAGAAACGAACCTGAATAGCCATTAGCAACAACGCAAATCAATACGGTCAAAATAAAGATTTTTTTCTTGATTGAAATCAGTACCCAATCCATCTTGTAAAAATAACAAAAAACAAAGTTCTTCGGGTATATGAATAACGGCAAATTGTGAATCAACAGAAAATTCCGAACATTAGTCGGGTTTTTAGCACGTCGATTTGAGTTTGGCAATCCCTAAAAACGAAATTTATGAAAACGAAAGAAACGCGATCGAAAAAAAGAAAATCTGTCGATAAAATTTCTTTTCATGGCTGGGCAAAGTAAGCAACTTATCGATAAACAAAAAATTGAGATAAAAATGATAAAAGATTTTTCCCGAAATTCCAATCTCGAACAAACTTGGCTAGATCAAAGTTCCGTAAAAATAACAAATCCGTCTACTAGAAGATTTAAAAAAAATTCAAATCAAAATCAACAACTATTAAGACAACAAAAACCACATAAAAATGCAAAATTTAGGTAAAAAAGAAAAAATAAAAACTTTGGGAATTTCGTGTTGAGAAAATTCCATAAAAATGGCATTCTTGGTCCTTCCAGTCAGTATGACTGATTGCTGACCCGGCAATCCTTTAGAAGAACAACTTGACCAATTAGGATCAATTTGGCGCTCATCTCTCCCCGACCGCGACTTGCCCACTCTGGTCTTACGCGCTTCTTTTTTACTCGCCCTTTTCTTTTACCCGCTCTGGTATTACTCCCTCATTTTTTACTAATTGGCTTCTACACGGCCAAGGTGTACTCGCTCGCGCTGAATTTCTTAATCACTGACTTGTACACGGCCAGATTTTACTCGAACCGGCCTCGTTGGTTTCGGTTCTTCCACTCGCCCCTTTTTCGACTCGCTCCGGTCGCTTTCCCACGCCGACTTCCTTATCTGCAAAAACACAGAATTAACGAATTTTAGAGCCCTAATCAGTCTTGCATCGAGATATATTTACAATCCGCGAAGGGATATCACTTTTTACGACTGGGAATCTTTTGAAATTGATAAATCAAGATCAGAACAAAAAACACCTTAAAAGTCAGTCTCAAAGTTGTCTCGACACTATTTCCAAACATGTCGTCAGAATAAAAGAAGCAAGTAAATTTAGGTACGAATTTACGGAGCATTTAGACAAAAAGGACGAATTGCCAGATTTTCCACTTTTTCCTTTTTTGTAAAGTTCGCTCTTTACGCGGGAATTTCAAAAAAATTAAAATTAAATATTTAAAAAAAATTAAAAATTAAATATTAAATATTTAAAAAAAATTAAAAATCAAATATTTCAAAAAAATTAAAATTAAATATTTCAAAAAAATTTAAATTAAATATTTCAAAAAAATTAAAAATCAAATATTTCAAAAAAATTTAAAATATTTAAAAAAAACCAAAATTTTATGAGATCGTTTCAATGCGAATTTTCCAGAACTTAAAATTCTAGAATTTAGATAAAAAATTAATTTAGTAACAGTTGCCAGATTTACTGTTTTTTCGATTTTATAAATTTTTTAAGCAAGAGTTTTAAAATTTGAAAACTCACATTATTACAAAAATCGAAAATAAACTTTTTTACAAAATTGTCTCAACGCAAATTTTTGAAAATTTTAAAATTAAAAAAAATTTATTTAATAACTGCCAGATTTATTTTTTTTTTCGATTTTATAAATTTTTTTATGTAAAAATTTAAAAAAATTACAAATCTTTTTTTTTTAAATTAGAAATTTTAAAAACGTCGAGATTCCGGTTTGGGTACTTCCATGGACGGATCGGATAACTAAAGACGAAATTCCATGGACGGATCAGATGACTAAAGACGAAAAACAAAGTGATCCAGAGAAGCACCGTTGCGCAATTTGCACTCGTCTCTGGCCAGAAATATGCAAAAATCGGAACTAGGAGAGAACTGCCGATTGACGGGAGAGAGGAACTGGAGGCGTGGCGAACACCCGCGAATCGGCTCCCGGGGCATCTGTCTGATTTTTATTTTTTTTTTTGATTGGAAAATTATCGAAAACAATTCAAAACGTGGATTATCACCTTCGAAACACCATGAAAAAGGTTAGAAGTAATTTCCGGCTCAAATTTGAATCTGAAATAATGGGTGGAAAAATGTCAAAGGTGTCAATCGAGCCCCCGGAGGCGGAAAGTCTGACATGACAGTTTTGAAGAGATAATAACTCTGGAGAGTCATTGAGAACAAGAAAGTCAAACACAAATTAATTTTAAACATTATTTGTGAAATTAAAATTTAACATTTTTTAAATTTCCTTGATACGAATTTTAAAAATTCCTAGAATCTACTGTATCCTGAAGATCCTAATTCAAAAAAATTTGGCAAAGTGAAATTTGGATTCTTGGCAAAATGTGAATAAACATTAATTTTGAATCCTTGGCGAAATGTGAACGAATGTCAAAAATTAATCCTTGGCGAAATATGGACGAATGCCAAATTTGGATTCTTGGCAAAATGTGAATAAACGCTAAATTTAAATGCTTGGCAAAATATGGACGAATGCCAAATTTAAATCCTTGGCGAAATGTGAACGAATGCCAAAAATTAATCCTTGGTGAAATATGGACAAATTCAAATTTTATTTTTATATAAAAATAGATATAAAAATTATTTTTCTATAAAATCGCTTGAATATGAATTTTTGGGACATTTTAGAATCTCACAATTTTCAACTTTTGATAATTCTGTTTTTATTACATTTTAGAAATTTCCAGAATCTTCAATCGAATTTTAGAAACTTTCAAGAAATTTTATTTTTTAGAATCTTAGAAATTGAATATCAGAAAAAAATTTTGAATTTTAAAAATAAATTTGAAAATTTGCATAACTTCGAAGATTATAATTATATAAATGAATTTATAAAATTTTGAATTTTTAAAATAAATCCAAAAATTTGCATATTTTCGAAGATTTTAATTATAAAAATCTATGATATTTTGAATTTTAAATATAAACTCGAAAATTATAATTATGAAAATTTATAAAATTTTGAATTTTAAAAATAAATCCAAAATTTGCATAATTTCGAAAATTATAATTATATAAATCTATGATATTTTGAATTTTAAAAATAAATTCAAAATTTGCATAATTTCGAAGATTGAATATGAACTAATCGAAGAAATCTGAAAACTTCGAGATTGGAGATCGGCTTTCAAAATCCCAAATCCGGATGAAGTCCCGACCTTGTTTGTTTGCCAACACGCAAGACCGATCTCGAGAAAATAAGTGTGAGAAACCGTTATTCGTTACCGTACTCTAATTAATTCAGATGGAAAATTGCGTCATCAAATTAAGTTTGCAAAAATCGAAAATTGCGGGAGACTTGGGAAAATATTTTTTTTTATTAATTTTAAAAATTTAAAAAAACAGAAGCAAATTCAGATTCCCAGACCCGGAAATCGGTCCTTCGGAGAAAAACTAACAACTTCGAAAGTGTCGATTTTTTTCGAAAAAAACAAGACTGACCTTGTCCAACTGATTGACTTTTACGGATATCTCGAGAACCTAATCGAGGGGAAATAACCACCGTAATGGGAAACTTGCGTAAGAAAGCAATATTAACCAAATAACCACATTATGATAAAAATCAAAAAATATTTCCACAAATTGGTCCCGAAACGAATTTATTTTTTTTAGATTTTGAAAATTTTTGAAAAAAACAAATTTCTGGCGAAAAGTGGAAATTGCCAATTTCGATTTTTATAATATTATGAAATAAAAAAGTTACTTTTTTATGAAATTTTTCCACCACGAATGATTTTCAAGTTATTTTTCAATCACGGACTTGGATAGTGACTGAAATTATGATGAAAAAATAAATTAAAAGTTATTCGTGACGGGACCAGAAGTTTTTATTTTTTTTTAATTTTAAAAAACGGTCCTATCACGAATGATTTTTAAGTTATTTTTGAATTACAGACTTGGATAGTGACTAAACTTACTATAGAAAAATAAGCATTATTCGTGGCGGGACCAGAAGTTTTTTTTTTCAATTTTAAAAAAAGGTCCTACCACGAATGATTTTTAAGTTATTTTTGAATTACAGACTTGGATAGTGACTGAAATTATGATGAAGAAATAAATTAAATATCATTCGTGGCGGGACCAGAAGTTTTTATTTTTTTTAATTTTAAAAAATGGTCCTACCACGAATGATTTTTAAGTTATTTTTGAATTACAGACTTGGATAATGATTCTTTGAAGAACAGTTGTCTATCAAGTTGGGCAATTGGTCAAAATTGAAATATTCCGATGGGCGCCAGTCCTCTTTGAAAGGAACAATGGTGGGAAAACGCGATTGCAGGTGGATTCAGAAGACACATGGCCTCAAATTCGATTCTACCGTTACATAACAATTTTTACACTTTTTATTCATCATAAATATTTCCAGAATATTAGTCAAAAAAAAATCGATAAATATTTTAAAGAAAAAAATTGATAACAATCAAAGTCGAAAAAAATCGTTTTTTTGGATGTGAATCATTTGGCTTTTGTTATGAGGACGGCCGTGATGACAATAGAGTCACTTTCAAGTCGAACATTTCCTTTAATTTTTCCAAGTTGTAAAATTATATTATTTTAAAAATTAAAAATTAATATTTTTCTAAGTTGTAAAATTATATTATTTTAAAAATTAAAAATTAATATTTTTACAAAGTAATTTCAACACCAATTTTTTATTTTAAATTGACTATTCTGGAAAATTCTAATTCAAAAAAATTTTGGCAAAGTGGAATTATTATTAATTTTGAATTTTTGGTGAAACGTGAATAAATGCCAAAAATTAATCTTTGGAAAAATCTGAACGAATGCCAATTTTGAATCTTTGGCAAAATGTGAATAAATGCCAAAAATTAATCTTTGGAAAAATCTGAACAAATGCCAATTTTGAATCTTTGGCGAAACGTGAATAAACATTAATTTTGAATTCTTGGCGAAACGTGAACGAATGCCAATTCTGAATCTTTGGCAAAGTAAAATCATTGCCAATTTTGAATCTTTGGCAAAACGTGAATTATTGCCAATTTTGAATCTTTGGCGAAACGTGAATAAACATTAATTTTGAATTTTTGACGAAACGTGAACGAATGCCAATTTTGGTTTTTACAGTATTTCGAAACTAAAAAAGTTCATTTTTCCTTCGAAATAGTTTCGACGGGAATTTTCAGAATTTCTATCAAGATCTAGAATATTCAAAAAATTCTAAAAAATTAAAAAATTTCGAATAAAATTCCAAAATTTAAATTATTTTTAATATTTTCTAATTTACTTTTTTAAATCAACAAGATCAAAAAAAACCTAAAAAATCCAAAAAACACAATTGCGCAAATCCTCAATTGTCGGCAACAGGATATCAAGGCCATAATTTTTACAGCTTGTCGTGGGAAAACCTGTCCTTCTGCTTGAATATCCCGGCAAGTGGCTTTCTCGAGTATAATCCAATAAATCCGCAACAATCTTTTTTATCTTACCGCTTTGCCCAAGGGGTTACAGTATACCAAAAAAACCTCCAAAAATCCCATATTAAAAATCTTCAAAAATTTTGAAAATTAAAAAAAATCAAAAATCTTCAAAAATTTCATAATTAAAAAAATTTTAAAATCTTCGAAAATTTTGAAAATTAAAAAAATCAAAAATTCCAAAAACTCTATAATTTTAAATTCCATAATTTTAAAAATTTTAAAATCTTCAAAAATTCCATCATTTAAAAAAATCAAATATCTTAATTCAGCCATTTTTTCTTTTAAAATTTACGACTTTTTTAATCGACCTAAAATATCCCCAAAATTCAGTAACCGGTTATCGTGGGAGACCTCCAAAAATGATTATTTTATTTTTCCACTTGACAAACTCAACAAATCTCACATTTTCAAAATCCTAAAAACTTTATCAAACCATTTCTTCTGCAATTTTAAGCAAATTCCTCAATCTATCATTCTCCAAATTATTAAATTCATTTCCATAATTACTTTTTGCCCATTTCAGAATACTTACAACTCTAGCAGGATGTTCTGCAACTTTTTGACCTTCTGGTTTCAATAAATTCAATTTTCTTTCAGCACTAAGAATATCCGTTGCTAATTGCAAAGTATTAAAAGCCACATTTTCATCCGATTGCCAATTCTAAAAAAACCATTCAATTAACTTTAAAAATAAAAAAACTCACAGTTGAAGTCATCGATTTTTGAATAGCTTTACTTGCAATATTTATATATCCTAGCCAGATGTTTTGATCATCACAATTATCGGCAGGTTTTTTTAAAAGAGCATAAAAACAAAGAGTGTCAGCATCTAAAATAATTTTCGAACTCAATTGTCCCATCATTAAAATTGCTTCTTTTTGTAAAACTTCAAATTTAGTTTCATCTCTAATTTGAATAATAGACAACAATAATTTTTGAACTATCGGACAAATATCCAATTTTTTAGCACATTTCATATATTCTTGAACAGCATAAATTGCTTGACCATAATCGCCAATATTAATCGACATAATAACGTAATTTTTCCACATTTCCGGATGATTACGATTAAACTTCAATGCTTCCTAAAACGTCTTCAATTAACTCTATATTGCACAAATTGTTTAAAAAAATTAAAATTATCAATTTCTAACTAATTCAAGTTAAAAAATCAAGAAATTCAAATCAATTCAATTCAAAAATTAAAAAAAACAACTTTAACACTCACCTTCATCGTTCTGTGTGCTTGTTCCGGTTTATTCAAATGAACAAATGATGCTGACAAATTATTCCATGGTTCAAAATCATTAGGTTCAACATTGACATATTTTCTATAAGCAACTGCTGCATCTGAATATTTCTCCAATTTATAGGCAACATGACCTAGAGCAAATAAAGTACTTATTTGAAAAGGTTTAATTTCAACAGCTCTTTTTAAATGTTCATAAGCTTCTTCCAATTTTTCTCTATGCATCATAATTAATCCAAGATTAGTTCTTGCTTGAGCAGAATTATCATTACTAATTTTGATGGCTTTTTCATACCAAATTGGATCTTTCGTAATAACTCCCATCAAACACAATCGGAATGACGTTTCTTTAATTTCCAACAAATTTCTGACCATTGTTTCAGCTTTGTCTGCTTGACCAATAGAAATGTAGCATTCAACAAGAGAATCATAATCATAAATATCATTGTAAATCCTCAAAGCTTCTGAATATCCACCAAGCCGAAGAAGAATAGAAGCATAAGACCGACAATAAAACCAAAATGGTTTTGCGTTCGAAGCCAGAAGCCATGGCAATCTAGCTCGATATTGCTCAACGTTCAAAGTCTAAAAATTACGAAATAATTCACTAATAACATTAAACTTACCACATTGTTTCCATTAGCAGTATGAATCCCGAATAAATCGTTCTTTAGCACTTCTCCTTGCATACAAGCCCGTTCAATTTTCCTTTTTCTTTCACATTCAACCATACATCTAGCAAGAAGAGCGCGAAGTTGAACGCCGTAGACCATTCTGTACTTCAGAATTTCATGAACAAAAGCTTCAGCTTTCTCGAATAGGATTTCATCTGGAGCTTCATTCTTTTGCATGATAATCAAAGAAGTGATCATACACGCCAGATGAACAGGATACAACTCTGGTCTTCCTTCAGATTCGTCATTCGGATTCGTTTTCCTGATTTCTGTCATAACTGTATCGTCATCTAACTTCAAAGCTGTTGGAGTATCGTCAGCAATACTTCCTGGGGTAAAATCAGATCCTTGACAATTCAGTGAAGCTTTCGCAAATAATTGAGCTAGATCTTTTTGTTGAAAATATGTCCGTTTTCCAAGTTCTCCAGAAAAATCGAATTCGACTCCTGCTAATTTCTTTGCATGAGAGCATGACTCAATGGCTTTTGCAATATCAGAGTAGATCAAGAATCCATTAGCAAGAATCAAAGAAAATTCAACTTGTTCTTCCAACAATAAATCGCCAAGAGAATCCATTCGTTCTAGCTGGAATTGAATTGATATAACGAAAATACATAAAAGCCTTACCAAATCATCTAATCTCTTCTTGATAACGGGGCAAGGATCAGAGAGGATATTCGCATAGACGTAGAGGAACTTTAACCTCAATAACGTCTCTCTCACGTCCCGTGGAACTGATTCCTCTTGGACAAATAACAGAACATAGGCAAGAAAGAAGTACTGAATGTAGCTGGAAGTAGATAATAAGGCTTTTAAGATGCGAAATGGACCTACTAAGTCAAGGGATGGACGTCGGTAGCACCGGAACGGAGTTGCACGAACACGGCCAGAGGATCAGAATCGAAATTTTCATCAATCATCTTGATGACGTTTTGGATAGAGTCGAAATCAGAAGCATTCAAGTTGAATTTCCTAGAAATAGTATGATTCTCGTCGAATCTGAAGTCTTCAATTTTCAGACATCCGGCGAAAACAGCGAGGGACACTCGTTCGAGACAAGCCTCGGCCAATGCTAGCTTCAAATCCAACGGAAGGAAATCCAATTCACTCATCAAAGATGGGAAGATCTGTGGTTTTGTCGAGTCATCAGACAGATCGAATTTGGATTCATTCAAAAGTTTCTTAATCCTAAAAAATCAAAAATCATCTTTGAAAAAATAAAAAAACTCACTTTGGATGGATTAAAGGGCCGTTTAGGGAGAAACATCTCAAGTCCGGCATTCTTCAGAAAGTAGCAGTAATGCAAAAAGTAAAAAATCGAAAAAAAGATTTATATAAAGATTTAAATTTTTTTTTGAGGAATTAAAAAACACAAAGGAAGAAAGCATTGTCCTCGAGAACACAACGCCAATTCGAATCGAAAAACGCGCGAAACTTTGTTTTTTGATCTTCGAATTTTTAATCCAGAGCCCTAATTTGCTTCTAAAATGACTACTCCCAAGGACGATACGCTATTTTCGAAGCTGAAGGAAAGCCTGTTGCTGATCGAGAAGATGGAAGACAAGGCTTTCGAATTGACGGAAAATTTTTTAAAATCCGTTTCCGATGCGAACGTCGACGAAGCTCTTCCACTTTGTAAATCCGCGGCCAATGTGGCAAATATGAGGATGGATCTGATGAAAACAGTCAACCAAGCGTTGATGGATTACGCCAGGACTCTGGATAACCTCTGTGTGACGGCGAATGACACTAAAAAGAAAATCAACGGTAATTTTTGACTTTTAGGATTTTAGGATTTTTAAAATTTTGTTTTTCATATATCAATTTTCCAGAAAAACCACCTTTGCCCAAGCCTAAAGTCAAATTCCTTGATGAAAACATTGAATTCAAGAATCCAGAAACGGAATGTAAGGAAAATTTGGTGAAATTAAAAGAAGACAAAAAACCCGTCAGGTTGCAGATGCCGGATTCGTAAGTTTTTTCTTTTTTATTTTAAATTTTTTATTTTTATTTTGTAGACCAGTGCTACAGACTACTATGCTGAATTCCACCGTTCTCGCCAGTGCTAAGAAGATCCAAAGAACGATGCCGAACACTCCCCCGACCCTGAGGAAACCCACGATAGCCGAGCGTCTGGAAATCAAGCCCAAAGTCCTCAATTTCGATGACTCTTCTATCTTGTAGATGTCCTTGTGGTTGTATGACAGTTATACAGTAGAATGTCGCAACACAGGTAATTTGGAATCACGTGTAACTGAACGCAACCAACGTGTAAGAAATTTCGAGGATGTTCATATATGGGGTGCTAACTCAGCATGATCGATGACGGGATCCCAATCCGAAGAAGGTTGGTTCTAATTGAGTACAATCGATGGTGGGGTTGTAACCTACTGCAAGTTAATTCTAATTGAACACGATTAACGCGTTCGAGTCATTTTTCTGCAATTGCAAAAGTATAAACACGTTGATTGTGCTCAGTTACAATCAACCTTCTTAGGACCACAGTCCTACCATCGATTACTGTCAGTCAGGATCCGATATATGAAGAATATCCTCAGGGGTTCTTACGTGTTGATTGCGCTCAGTTAGACGTGATCACAAGTTATCCGTAAATGTTAAATTGGACCGGAACCGTCTTGAGAGCTCGCGTTTGTGTTTCTAAATTTTTTCCCTATATTTTCAAAGAAAATTTTTAATTGTAATAAACTTATTTCATCTATTTTGTATATTTTCTTATTTCAAAATATCGAGTACATCCCAATCTTCATCTCTAAAGTCTTTAATTTTCAAAAAATAAGTTTTAATTAATTTTACGAAGAAATGTGATTTCTTTACACCCATAAAAAACAAATTTTCGTTTGTTTAAAATTTACCAACTAAATAGTCAAAAAAAAACGTTTCCCTTTGTTTTCTTGGCGCAGTGGCCAGCGAGCCAGTTTTTTAACCTGATGACGAAGGTTCAGTTCCCTCCAGGAACAGCTGTTTTTGTTCCTTTCCATCCGTCATTAACCTCTTGAACACCTTTCTCCTCAAACCCTTCTCTCAACACTCTTTTACACTAAAATTTATAGAGCCATTGTTGGAAACACATTCCAATCAAAGCAATACAAAAAACTAAATTACATAATTACAAGAAAATCGAGCTAAACCTAGGGACAAAGCCCTGCAAAACGGCAGTCAATAAACCTATAAAAATTTTAGGCATTTTTGACACCAGACAGGAGCTTTTCACATACATCCTTCGCATCTCCCAGAAGCATTTGAGTATGTGGATGGAAAAATAGCGGATTATCAACCGCAGCATATCCTACACCCATGGTTCTCTTCATCACGACAACATTTTTCGAATTCCACACTCTAATCACAGGCATTCCAGCAATCGGAGAATTTGGATCATCTTCTGCTGCCTAAAATTTTATTTTTTTTAAATTAAAAATTATTTTTAAAACTTACTTTATTCACAGTATCATTAGCACCAATAACAAGTACCATATCCGTTTCACCAAAATCATCATTTATTTCTTCCATTTCTTCAACAATATCATACGGTACACCTGCTTCAGCAAGTAATACATTCAATTGTCCTGGCATTCTACCTGCAACAGGATGAATTGCAAAACGAACATTAGCTCCACGTTCTCTCAAAACTTTGACCAGTTCTGCAATTGGATATTGAGCTTGAGCAGCACACAATCCATATCCAGGAACAATAATGATTTTCTTAGCTTCACGAAGAGCCTCAACGGTCTGAAAAATAAAAATTACGAAATAATATAATTTTTTTCAAATATAAAAAATCAAAACTTTTCTAAAAATTATTTTTTAAAAAATTAAACTTTTCTAAAAATAATTCCTTATTAAAAAAAATTTAAATTTTTCTAAAAAATAAATTTCTCATTAAACAAAAAACTAAACTTTTCTAAAAATAAGTTTTTAAAAAATTCAAACTTTTCTAAAAAATAAATTTCTTATTAAACAAAAAAAATCTAAACTTTTCTAAAAATAATTTTTAAAAAAATTCAAACTTCTCTAAAAACTAATTTCTCATTAAAAAATTTTAAACTTTTCTAAAAATAAGTTTTTAAAAAATTCAAACTTTTCTAAAAATAATTCCTTATTAGATATAAAAAATTTAAATTTCTAAAAATAAGTTTTTAAAAAATTAAACTTTTCTTAAAAAATAAATTTCTTATTAAATATAAAAAAATTTAAACTAATATTTTATTAAATATTTAAAAATTCTTACTTGTTCAACATTTGTAAAAACAGCTTCTCCAACAATTTCTTTAGCTTTTCCGCCACCTTGGCTTTTTGTTCCAACTCCACCAAGAATAACATTCATCAAAGATCTATTCATAGCTTTACACATAATATGTGACAAAATAGCTCCTGAACTTCCAATTAATGCTCCAACAATCGTCAAAAGATTATTATTCAACATTAAACCTTCTGCACATAAAGCCCATCCAGAATATGAATTCAATACCGTAATACATACAGGTGCATCTGCTGCTCCAATTGCTAACGACAAAGTAACACCCATAACAGACGATAATGCAGATGTCGTTCCGAGCATTCCAAGTCCTGTTCCGAATCCATCTGATGACATGTATATTCCTAATGCTCCTAAATTAGCTGCAGCCAAACTACCATTTATAATATGACGTCCTGGTAAATAAATAGGTGCTGATCTAAGTAAACCTTGTAATTTACCGTATGCCATTAATGATCCTGTAAATGTCACACCACCTATATATGCACCCAAAAACAACGCTGTTTTGATCGCTCCACTTCCTGCTGGATCTTCCAAAAATTGTGGATATTCATGAATATAATTTGCAATACACGTTACTGTAGCTGCAATACCAACAAAACTATGAAATAATGCAACTAATTGTGGCAAATCCGTAACTTTAATCCTGTTCGCAATATACGTTCCTATAGCGATTCCAGATCCCATCGCAGTACCCATTTGAATAAGTGTCGAAGTATCCGGATTACACATCCCAAGAGTAGAAGCAACACCTCCTGTCACACCTATCATTCCTAGTGCATTACCCAATCTCGCCGTTTTTTGACTTGACAATCCAGCCAAAGCACCTACACAACACAATGATGATGCCAAAAACGTCAAAGAATTGATTTCAGGATATCCATTGACCAATCCATAGGTATAAACTCCGAGCAAAGCTCCACCAGGAAGAGCATAGAGATGGTTAAATTCTGGAGGATCAGTTGGACGCTAAAAAACAAAAATTTACGTATAAAAATCTAGTAAAAAAGTAAAATTTTCCACAAAAAAACATAACTTTCATATATAAAAAATAAAATTCAATCATAAAAATACATTTTTTCTCTATAAAAAATCAATTTTCATATAAAAAAAAATAAAATTTTATAAAAAAAAGTAAAAATTTTCATAAAAAAGTAAAATTTTATATAAAGAAAAGTAAAAATTCTTAGAAAAAAATTCAACTTTTTTTTTGCAAAAAATAAAATTTTATATAAAAAAAAAGTAAAAATTACCTTAAACATGTCAAGCATTCTTTTCGTAATCAAGAAACCACCTCCAATATTAATTGAAGATATAAAAGTAGCCCCTAAGGCAAGACTTTGAGGAGTTGTTGATGGTACCAATCCTCCTCCCATCAAACAAAGACCACCAGCAGCCGTCATTCCAGAAATAGCATTAGTAACGGACATGAGTGGAGAATGAAGTGCAGGAGTAACACCCCAAACAGTATGGTATCCTAAAATTACTCTCAATTATTAACTTAAAATTAGAAATCTTAAAATTATTCAATAATTAAAATTTTTAATTCAAAAATAAAATTAGAAAAAAACTCATTTTTAGGATATTCGAAAATTGAAAAATTTATTCGAAAAAATTCAGTTTATTTTTAGGATATCCAAGTCTAGAAATTTATTTTTTAAAAATATCAAAAATTCATCTACAGGAAATCCAAAAGCTCAAAAATTACCTAAAGATATAAAAATTCAAAAATCCATATATAAAAAACTCAGAAAACTCATCCACAGACCTCTATATCTATTAAAAACCCTATACAATCCTATAAAAACATCTAAAATTTTAAAAAACTCCATATTTTTTATAAAAAATCACAAAAAAATTATTTTAAAAATCCTATATTTTTTAAATTATTGAAAAATTCTATTTTTTTTTATAGAAAATTATTTTAAAAATTTCTATATTTTTAGAAAATTATTTAAAAATTCTATTTTTTTATAGAAAATTATTTAAAAATCCTATATTTTTTAAATTATTGAAAAATTTTACTTTTTTTATAGAAAATTATTTTAAAATTTCTATATTTTTTTAATTATTTAAAAATTCTATTTTTTTTTATAGAAAATTATTTTAAAATTTCTATATTTTTTTAATTATTTAAAAATTACAAAAAAAACTCACCAACAATACCACTCAAACCAAAAGTAGTCATCATTTGAGAGAAACTTGCATTAGGACTAGCCAATCCCAAAGCAGTAACTGTCGTAACTCCACCAGTATACGTCAAAGATGATTTTAAAGTTTTCTGAAAAGGTGTATCTTCGACTACAGTAACAGCTTTAGGTTCTTCAACAGCAGCAACAGGAGAAGGTGGAGCAATTTTCGGTGGTGGTGGTGGCCAGAGTAATTTACCTTGATCAAGAATAATAGATCCACGAATAACTTCATCTTCAAGATTGACAAAATATCGATCTTTTTCTCCAAAAGATAATAAAAATTTCGTAATATTATTAGCATACAATGTTGAAGATTGTGTAGGTAATCTTGATGGAAAATCCGTATATCCAATATGAATAACACCGTTAGAATCTGTGTAACATTCTCCCGGACGTGTTGTTTCAATATTGCCTCCGGCTTCCGCGGCCAAATCCACCACAACACTTCCAGGTTTCATTTTTGAAATCATTTCTTTCGTAATTAATATTGGTGCTTTTTTTCCTGGTATTAATGCAGTAGAAATAATAATATCTACATCTTTACATTGTTTTTCAAATAATTCCATTTCAGCTTTAATAAATTCTGGTGACATTTCTTTTGCATATCCTCCTATTCCATCACCTGATTCTTTTATTTTTATTTCTAAAAATTCACCTCCAAGAGATTCTATTTGTTCTTTAACTGCAGATCTTGTATCAAAACCTCTAACAATTGCTCCCATATTTTTTGCTGTTCCAATTGCACTTAATCCAGCAACACCTCCACCAATAACTAAAATTTTTGCTGGAGGAATTTTTCCTGCTGCTGTAATTTGTCCTGTAAAAAATCTTCCAAAATTATTTGCAGCTTCAATAACAGCTTTATATCCAGCAATATTTGCCATTGAACTTAATGCATCAAAAACTTGAGCTCTTGAAATTCTCGGTACACAATCCATTCCAAATACTGTCATTTCTTTTTTAGCTAATTCATCAACAATATCTTTGTTAATTCCTGGTTGAATAAAACTAATTAATGTTGATTTATTTTTAAAATTTATAATTTCTGTTTTTTCTGGTGGTCGAACTTTCAAAATAACATCAGCATTAAGAGCTCCAGATTTATCCACAATTTTCGCTCCGGCTTTTTCGTAATCTTGATCACTAAATTGAGCAAGTGCTCCAGCTCCTTTCTCAATCGAGACATTTATTCCTTTTTTCGTCAAATTTGCCGTTGCTTGAGGAGTAAGAGCAACTCGTCTTTCACCTTTAAAAACTTCTTTCACAGTAGATACATGAAGTTCCGTAAATGGTTTTCCTCTAACAGGAGCACAATAGTACCTATGGAATCTGATGGCCGAAAGCTTCAACAGCTTCCCGTGACGATCAAAGACAAGTCGCAATCCCATTCCTGAAACAAAAAAATTATTTTTTTTAATTTAAAAAAATCAAAAATTCACGTAAACAAGTTATCAGTAAAAACCCAATACTCAATTAGATTATTTATCTCAATTCAATAGTCAAATAGAAAAAAAGAATTCAATCAAGAGAGTTTAAAAGATGAATCAGAAAAAGTCCAGATTCATTTCCTAAAAATCTACATAATCCAAAAACCTATCGATCAAGGATCTAGAGATTCTGAAATTCATCTTTCAAGGATCCAAAAATTCAAAAATTCATCTTCCAAGGATCCAAAAATTCGAAAATTCATTCTTCAAGAATCTAGAGATTCTGAAATTCATTTCCCAAAAGTTTAATAATTCAAAAAAATCATTCTCTTGGAGGTTTACAAGTTCGAAGGTTCATTCTTGTTGGAATTCAGGAAATAACGCGGGGAAAATTCGGAAATTTATTCGTAAAAGATCTATATGTTCAAATGGATTCAGGAATTTTAAGTATATTCATTGAGGATTCAAAAATTACAGCTCCATTCCCCCAGAAAATTGGGGTTCATTCACGAAGATGTTCATGTCCACGAAAACCATGTAAATTAATTAAATCCATTTTCTGCATTTTCAAAAAATTTACAAAGTAAATATGGATCCGTAAATCCGCCCAAAATAGAAATTTCAGATTTTCGGAAATTAATTTAAACATTTTTATCAAAAATCAATCAAAATCCACATGACCATGATCTTGTACAAAAAACGCGAGTTGACTACAGACCAGAATTCTGTCAAAATAATCACTTATTTACGCCAAAAAATTTATCAAATGTCTTTTGGATTTTTTTCTCGAATCACGCAAGAGAACCATTCAAAAATGAGAAAAACTGATCACTACGTACATCGAATTAAAATTAAAGACTCGAGCAATTTCCCAAAACGTGATTGATATATGAAAAAACCACTTTTTGCCTAAAATATTGCAAAAATTAAAAACAATAAATAAATATTAACCTAAACAGGAGTCCTGAGTGCACAGATCGGCTATGGACTATCGATTGTAAACAAAAATGGCGGTAAATCGTCTTTCCTGTCGTCGCTAAGATGCAGAACTCGGCTGTTGGGGATTGATGGATGGGCGGTTCTTCGAGGAAAAGCATTCAAAACACTTAGTTGCCTACGTCAAGGTAAAAAGGGCAGCTGATCTCTAGCAGGGGCCATTTTACAATTAACCAACTTTTAAGCAAAAAAAAAACGGAAAATTGTGCTTTTTTTGTTTGAACAATCGGGCCAAGGACAGCACTAAGCTAGAGCACGTGCTTCTGGGCGGTTTGCTCGGGCTGATGCCGGCCGCACTGAGATAAAAGCTGTTTCAAACAACGAGAAACATTTTCTGGATATACAGAAAGGGTTACTTGTCTGAAAAGTTTCAAATTTAAAAAACAAAAAATCATAAAAAATTATATAAAAAACCATATAAAAAACCATATAAAAATCCGCGAAAAATTAAAATCCTCACATCCGAAAAAACCTCCTAAATTACACAAAAACAAACATTACTACATATACAATATACTATTACGGTCATCAAAGACACATCGCTACAGTCGCCGAACGTGGAACGAGGAAGCCAGAAGCACAAATGGGATTTTTTCAAATATGTTCGATTCATTCTCGATCATGCGCGAGCTAAAGTTACACTTTTTCCTTTTCCCGTCCGTTTTTTAACCAGTTTTCACTGAAACATTGTTAAACAATTCCTTTTCCGGCCACTTTTCACTAAATAGTTCAAGGCAATTTTTGTTTTGACCAATTTTGACCGAAACATTGACAGAGAGATTGCTTTTACCAATTTTGATTAAAACATTCCTGGAGCGAAAAATCCCTTGGCCAGTTTTGATTAAAATTGTCTTAAAATAAGTTCCTGTTTCCGACCAGTTTTTACTGAATAATTGTAGAGTGATTTTTACCTTTTTTACCCATTTTTACGAGATATTCCTAAAGCGAAAAATTATTAACCAGTTTTGATTTAAATTGTCTTAGAGTGAACTTTTTTAACCAGTTTTTACAAAATATTCCGGAAGTGATTTTTTCTTTTTTATCGATTTTTATTAATTTTTCTTAACGCGAAAATATTGTTGACCAGTTTTTATCAAAATAATGTAAGAGTGATTTCCAATTTCCAGCCAGTTTTCACCGAATGCTCTCAGAGCGAAAACATTGTTCGCGAAGAAACTAAACTCGACGTTCCGCCCGTTATTTACTTCAATTTTTCGTTTGTCGCTTATTTCGTCATATATATTATCGAAATTTTCGAGAAACTTTCCTTTTGTGTTTTCGGCATTAGTTTATTTATATTTGTATGTATTAATAAAGTATTTTCAGCAATTAACACAAATGGCTCATCGACAATTGACTCGTTCGTTTATGACAAGGTAGGTCATTTTTGTTTTCTTTGGCGTTCAAAAAACCATTCTAAATTGATTACTATCATATGACTGATGTTCTCACGGAGAAATTTATATATGAATTTCATCTTTATAATGAAATTTATATATGAAATCTACTTTTATAAGTAACTTACATAGGAAGTTCATTTTTACAAAGAATTTTTATGTGAAATCCTTTTTACGGAAGATTTGTATATGAAATCCATTCTTATAAGGAATCAATATATGAAGTTCGTTTTTCCGAGAAAGTTATGTGGAATTTGTTTTTCTACGACAGTAGTACAAAGTTTTTCTCGAAAAGTTCACGGAATCCTTTTTCAGCGCTCGTGCTATGACTCACAATCTTGGTGAAGCCGGTGCTGGAGCTGGAAAGGGTGGCGGATCTGGAGGAAGTGTTCGCGATGCCGGTGGAGCCTTTGGAAAAATGGAAGCTGCTCGTGAGGAAGAGTACTTCCACAAACTGGTATGTTGCTCTTGAACTATGTCGGAGTGCTTACTTTCCGATTTTCAGAAGCAAGCTCAATTGAAGGACCTCAAAGGCCAACTCCGTCGTGAAATCGAGCATCACGAACAGCAGCAGAAGAACCACGCTGAGGTAATCGCTCGTCACAAGAAGCGTATCGAGGAACTCAATAGCGAGGAAAAGAACCTCCACTAAAGTCCTTAGGTCCGTTCTCAATCTTATCGTCCATTGCGATTTGATAAGTTTTGATACGTATAGCTTTTTCAAGGTTATTCAGTAACGAGTTTATTTTATTCAGATTAAAACCGGCTTTCTTGGAATTGTCATCGAGTACTCACAGAGACCCGCAGTGCCCAGGGGGAAGCTAAAAGGTTAAGAGCCATAGCATTAAGCCACAATGTTAATCTTTGGGTACACTAAGTAAACTGTTGCACAAAAATGACTAAATAACTTGAGCACTGGTCTCGGAATTGTCCTGAAAGACGAAATGTCAAAGCATTGTTGTGGCGTTTTTCGAAAATTTCACTTTTCCATTATCAGCATCAACAGCGATTTCTTGTGTAAGGGATTCATCTGCTCCTGATGAGTTATCCATCGTTCTTCGGTACTGTAAAAAAATAATTATAAAACTTAAAACTTTCACAAAATGACCCTAATTTGAATTTTTGGAAGTTTTCAGAAACTACAGTACCCAAGTGACCATTTTGATTTTCTACGATAGTGATTTCGTAATTTTATAATTTTCCAAAAATATATTCAAAATGGATCTAGAAACATAAATCGAGATACACAACTCTCAGGGATTGAGGACTATCCTAAAAACACCCAAAATATCTTATTGAAAATTAGTTAATTTTCTTATTTTTAAAATATATAATTTTTTAAATTTAAAAAAATTCAAAATTTCCATATTTTTTCAATTTTAAAAAATATTTAAAATCCTTACATTTTCCATTTGTCTTCTAGTCGTCAGAATCCTTGCTAACGGTCGGCAGATCCTCGGCATTGTTTCCATCAAAGTCGGATTAGCATTGGTCAAAAGTGGTTTCAAAATTTTAGCATCAAAATTGTACCATTTTCTTGGTAAAAAAGCTTTATCCCACGGATTATGTCCATGTACTGTCGGAGTCTGCGGTGTACTGTTACTTGTGTTTTCGTCATCGTCATCTCTTCTGTTCGTTATTTCTCCATATTTGATTCCTAGGTAATCTATCATCCAATTTGTCAATCCTCCATTAATCAATACAGTAATAATAACTGCCATTGAAGTTGTGGATAACATTACTTGTCTGTTTTCCGTCGATGAGTTCCTCGAGGCCAAAGCGAAGGACACTGCTCCTCGAAGACCCGAAAAAACCAACATATGCTGGTGGTTTAACGGTATCGGAGGTTTTCTTTTAATATTCAAGAACGAACATAACGGATATACAAATGCAGCTCGGGAAATCACCATCGAAAACTAAAAAATTTAAAATTAAAAAAATATTTAAAACTAAAAAAATTTAAATTTTACAAAAAAATAAAAAATAATTTAAACTTTAAAAAATTCAGTTTTTATAAAAAAAATAAAAAAAATTTAAAATTAAAAAAAAAATCTAAATTTTACAAAAAAATAAAAATAATTTTAAATTTTAAAAAATCTAAATTTTAAAAAAATTTTAAACATTTAAAAATTTAAAAAATAAAATTATTTAAAAAAATTACCGTACCAAAGCAAAAATTAAAAACAAAATATTCCATTTCATTGCGTTACTTGTGACGACTGCCACTCCGATGTAGAGGAAAATAAAACCTTCTGCCAAAAACGAAATCATTTCAAAAAATTGTTTTGTTCGATTTTGGGATTCTTCTGATAAATTATTAAATGTATAATGTGCTTGACAAATCCCACAAAACAAAACCGCAACTATTCCAGTAAATCCGACCACTTCGGCAAGTAAAAAACTGACATAACTAAGAAGAATAAACATGCCTGTTTCTAAATTAGGAAATTCAGAAATTACAGTAAACTTGGTTATCAGGGCATTCATGCATCCTATCGAAGATCCAAGTAACAAAGATCCCAAAAAAACGTAGAAAAACGACCAAATCGAATAACCTATGGCCGCCATGTCCAAGGCATCCGGACTTCCAGGGGTATATGTGTCGATTATTCCGGCCATAACGATCGCAACCGCGTCATTTAAGGCTGATTCTCCAAAAACCAAGGCATAAAGATCGGCTTCAACGTTCAGCTCGTGGAAAACAGCCAATACAGACACTAAAATTAAAAATGAAAAATATTACAAAAATCAAAAAATCAAAAATATTATAAAAATTTAAAAATCAAAAATATTATAAAAATTTAAAAATCAAAAATATTATAAAAATCAAAAAATCAAAAATATTATAAAAATTTAAAAATTAAAAATCAAAAATATAAAAATTAAAAATCTACGATTCTAAACCTGATCAAGACGCAACCTATCTCCTACCACGAAATTCCTTGTAAGGTACGGTAGGAGCGCGTATGTTGGTTTTGAATTTTTTGCAACTGAATTATTACCAAAGTTGTCGATTTTTCAAAATTTTCGGGTTTTTTAATTTCCAAACTTATTCAAAAACTTCAATTTTCAAATTTCTTCAAAATTGACGGCTTTGATTATTATTTTTTTTGTTTTTTTGCAGTTTTGATATATGAAATAAAAAGTCCAAGAAACAAACTCTTTCGGAATCCCGACCGAAACTTTACAGAAGTTTAATATTATTAATAAAATCCAAAAATAAACTCACAGGGATCAGTGGGAGACATGATACATCCAAAAAACAAAAGTTCTTGGAATTTGAATCCCATCATGAACAAAGTCGAAAAAACGTACATCAATAAGCCGATCAAGAAGGCTGATACCGTAGTTCCTATGAAAACAAACGAAAGAATACTTCCTATATTTCTGAAAAATCTTCTTTTTTTCAAGCTGTAGCCTGCGTTGAATATGACCGGAGGCAATATAATATTGAAAAATATTTCCGGCGAAAAAACAGTTTTTCTTTCAATTTTCTTTTTTTCTGTTTCATCTTTGGAATCGGCAAATAATCCTTCTATGATTTCGTAATGAAAATTAACGACGGAATTATCTGATTTCGAAACTCCCAATCTTAGAAAATCCGGCGGCTTAAAAATCACAGATCCGTTTGAAGGAATAACTTGCATCGTGTTCGATTCTATCTGTCCCGTATTTGTCCACAAAATCAAGTATCCGATCAGCATTCCATATATCAATGTTAATCCTGATTCATTGATAAAACGAAAACGATGATGTTTGAAAAACCACGCCGTCAAAACAATCACCACCATAGAACTCGTAAAAATCAGTAAAATCATCGAATCAATGTGGTGGATTAACAAAGCTCTCTAAAATTGTAAAAATTAATAAAACCACTTTAAAAAATAAAGATTTTTATGCAAAATTATTTCCAAATTTTTAAAACATTCAATTTTGGGAATTTCGGAATTTTTTTTTTAATTTTGGAATTTTTTGTTAAATTTCAGAAAGCTTCTACAAAATTCTAGAAAGTTTTAGAAATTTCTATAAAATGTTGAAATTTATTAAAATTTTAAAAATTTTCAATTTGAATTTTTAGAATTTTAGGATTTTATATAAAATTCTCGAATATCCTAAAATTTTCGAAAATTCTAAATCTTCATATAAAACTTTTTAAACAAATTTTCAAAAATTTTTTAAATTTTAATAAATTTTAGAGTTTTATAAAATTTTAAAAAATCCTAAAATTTTCGAAAACTCCAAATCTTTATATAAAATTTTTGGAAAATTAAAAATTAGAATTCTCTACGAAATTTAATAATTAATTTAAAAAAAACAAACTTTTTCAGCAAAGTACTCGATGTCGTCTTCAGAAGCCATTTTCGGTCCGTATCGTCTTCCTTCCGTCGAACCAACCTCAATCAAGAAAAAAAATAGTTGAATTAACAGCATTTGTCCCAAAAATGGTTTTTCCATGTTTGGTTTTCAAAATAAAAAATATTTAAAAATATGAATAAATAATAAAATGTAAAAAAACGCTCAGTTTCTGTTCCGATTTCACAATTCAGATTCAAGCACTCGGTCCATCGCTGGACGAACCTCAAAAATTCCGAATTTTTCCGTTGCTGAAATTAAAAAAATAATTTTAAATTTTTTATATAAAAACCGACAATGACCCGTCACTAATATCCTAAAAAATCGATTATTTTTGAATTTAAAAAACATCGTTCATATGCCGATATTGACGATTATTATATAACGACTAATTTAGGGTGTATTTCGAAATAGAATAAATAACGAAATCAATAAAAAAGTAAAAAAAGTAAAAAAATAAAAACACGGAAAATCAAATCTAATAACAAACAGGAAATGGGTCTAAAAATAACCATTTTAAAATTTTTTAAAATCATTTTTCATATATCGAAAAGAATTGCTACTATATAAATATTGTTTTAAAAAGTATTTCGAAAAAAAAATAAAAAACAAAATCGATAAAAACAAAAAAATTCGAACAATTGACAAAAAATTTAAAATTAACTATTTTAAAATCTCTAAAAATAGTTTTTCATATATAAAAATGAATTGCTACTATATAAATATTGTTTTAAAAAATATTTCGAAAAAAAAATAAAAAACAAAATCGATAAAAACAAAAAAATTCGAACAAGAGATAAAAAGTAAGTTCGAAATTACCTTCTAAACCTTCTAAAGAAATTTTTCATATATGAAAATTAATAATTATTATATATTGAACAATATAAAAAATTTTTCGAAAAAAAAAATTAAAACAAAATCGATAAAAATAAAAAACTTTAAAAATTATAATTTTTGAAGTTTTTAGAAAGGTTTTTCACATATCAAAGTCAACTATTACTATATAAATATTGTTTTAAAAAATATTTCGAAAAAAAAAATTTTAAAAAAAATCGAAAAACAAAAAAAATCGAACAATTCACAAAAAAATAAAAATGATTATTTTTGAAGTTTTTAGAAAGGTTTTGCATATATTGACATCGGTTACTTATATATAATTACTATTGTAGAAGGTATTTCGAAACCCAAGTCGAGGACGGAATCGATGAAAAATAAGCAGGACCTGACTCAGGGACCACTTTGCCGGAGAAAAATTTTCGCGACTAAACAATTTCGAAATTGTTTCTTATGATTTTTCCTACTTTTCTATTTTTTAATTTTATTTAAATGGGCTTACTAAGGAAGGTCTGGCACACAGCATCCAAGGATTGGAAAAATGCCAACTATCAGCTGAAGGCAGTTCTGAAAGCGAAATCCATCGAAAAAGGCGAAAAAGTCCCGGCTCCCAAGTATCCGTCAGATGCAGAACAGTTCGAAAAAGCCCAGAACGATCCTGAACTTAAAAAAGTGAGTTGTTATTTTATTTTAGGTAACTTTGATATATGAAATATTTTCGAAAAACTTAATTGAGGTTTTGGAAGTATTGCACAATTTTGCGAAAATGATGTCATCGATTTTTTATACATTTCCTCATTTCAGTTGGTCGATGAGAAGGACGAAAAACTGATAGAGAACGTGAACAAGATAAATATTAAAGCTACGGATCCTCCGGAAAAATGGACTTCGACAAAGTAAGTTTCGTTTTTTAATTTTCATATATAAACTTGAAATTTTATAAATTTTTAGGATGTTTCAGCATCTAGGAAGTTTCAAACTTTTGAGAATCTTATAGAAATTGTTAAAATCTTAGAATTCAGTGAAAAATCGCGAAATTACTCGAAACATTCTAGAATCTTCCAAAAATTGCAAAATCTTATGAAATTTAATTGAGATTTCTAACGGCTTCTAGAATCTTATGAGGACCTTTTGGAACCTTTCAAATGCAGTGGAGTACTCTAGGATTGTTTTAAAAATTTCAAAAATTTCCAAAAATTCCATAGAAGCTTCTAGAATCTTAGAACCTTTTAGAGACTTTCCAAACCTAACAAAATATTCTAGAATCTTTTTAAAATTTCCAAACCCCATAGAAGCTTCTAGAATCTTATAGAACCTTTTAGAGACTTTCCAAACCTAACAAAATATTCTAGAATCTTTTTAAAATTTCCAAAAATTCCATAGAAGCTTCTAGAATCTTAGAACCTTTTAGACTTTCCAAACCTAACAAAGTATTCTAGAATTCTTGTAAAACTCCAAAAATTCCACTGAAACTTCTAGAATTCAATAAACTCTAAAAATTTCATGAGAACCTTCCAGGATTCAATAGGAACTTTTGGAAGCAATATATGATGCTTATCTATTGAAATTTCCTAAACTATTCTGAAAATTCTTGTTGAATTCGGAATTATTCATTTTTAATTTGCATAATATTGTAATTTTACATATAAAAATATTTCAGACAATTTCCTACCCGCGAGACTGAATGGGAACATCGGAATGACCCTATTTGGGAGTACGGATTCTATGAACCACCTTTGGAAAAGATGGAAAAAAACAGAATTATGCTCAGAGAAGCCGTGGAACTTCTAAGAAACCGAATAGAATTTGAGCTTCCTGGACCCGATGGATCTAAGAGGAAATTCGCAGAAGAAGCTTTCAAAAAATACAATGAACATCCGAGTACATCCAGAGTAGATCAGGAAAAATTAGACCGAATGTGGGAATTTTTCCGGCCTTTTGAAAGACATGATACTCAGAGAGTTGTCAAAAAAGAAGACTTAAAAGAACTCCGAGATATTTTGGAAGGAAGATCACAGGATAAATCCCTAGCTAATATGAATCTGGGACTGACTTTGGAAGCAGAAAAAGATCAAAGTCACAGAAGCGCCTTCGCTAAGAAGTTACTTCAGATGACGGATGAAGAGAAAAAAGAATTTTTGACAGGTCTTCAAGAAAAAAAAGAAGCTGAAAGGAAAAGGTTGACAGAAAGATTGAAAGAAATCAAACTTATTGAAAGTCAATTAGATGAAAAAAACGACGAAAAAGAGAAAAATGGCTAGGTTTTATGTGTAGATTAGGATTGTTGGTTTTAATTTGAAATTAGGATTGGATTTTGGATTTGGAGAATATGCGGTTTGAATCCGTGGATATATCTGTTTTTTGAATTTTGGGGTTTTTAGAATGTTCTGGAATATTTTTTGAATTTTGCAAGTTTTAGAAAAATTCCGAAATTTTCCAGAATTTTACGAAATGTGTTTTTGGAATGTATAGAAAGTTCTAGAATATTCCAAAATCTCACAAAATTTCTGAAAACTTCCAGGGAAACTTTTAGTATTTTTTGGAACTTTTTAGAATTCGGTGGAAAATTTTTGGAATATTGTTGAAATTTTTGAAGGTTTCTAGAATCCACTGGAAGAATTTTAAAACATTTAGTTTTCTAGAATTTTGTAAAATTAGAGAACCTTCAGAATTCACTGAGGAATTTTAGGATCTTCCTAGAATTTAATAGCAATTTCTGGAATCTGAAATTTAAAAAAAACTACTAAAATCGATATATGGAACTTTGAAATTCTGAAAATTGGTGTCGAGATGATTTTACAACAATATTTATTTAAATTATTTATAATACGAGTGACGGAGCCCATCTTCGGTGAGCTCTTTGATTGTATGATAATAATTATATAACAATTGTCACGTGAAATCAACGTGTAGGTTATTGTAGTCTTCTTGAGATCCCTGATATTCGTGTCGAGAAAATTTTATAACAATGTCCATTTCTCTTTTATAATACGAGTGATGAAACCTCTCTTCGGTGAGCTTTTTAATCATGATACAAATTACAAAATTGTCACGTAAAATCAACGTGTAGGTTATTGTAGTCTTCTTGAGATTCCTGATATTCGTGTCGAGAGAATTTCATAACAATGTCCATTTCTGCTCTTATAATGTAAGGTGATTTTAGGTAAAAAATGAAAAATAAATTCGCGACGATTGACCTGTTTGCGGTCCTTTATGACCTCCAGAAGTTCGTTGGGATGAGGGTTACGAACGTCTACGACATTGACTCCAAGACCTATCTTCTGAAACTCCAACGTCCGGAGGAAAAAGTTATTATTTTATTCGAATCTGGAGCGAGAATCCATCAAACTACTCATGACTGGCCCAAATCTCAAATTCCGTCGCAATTTTCGATGAAATTCAGAAAACACATTAATCAGAAAAGATTGACGTCGATGAAACAGCTGGGAGTGGATAGGATTGTGGATATGCAGTTTGGAGAAGACGATAGAGCATGTCATGTTATCGTGGAACTGTATGACAGAGGAAATATTGTTCTTACTGACGATAAGTACTGTATTTTGAATATTTTAAGACCGAGAACAGACAAGGACACGGATGTGAGGTTTTCGGTAAGAGAGAAATATCCAGTGGATCAAGCTAGACAATTTTCGTTTTTGCCATCAGATGAATCTATTTCGTTATTTTTGACAAATGCGAAAAAAGGAGAAATTTTAAGAAAAGCGTTAATCAAACATGTGCCGTTTAGTTCTGCTCTTTTAGATCACGTTATTTTGAGTGTCGGACTTCCAGTTGATGTTAAAGTAAGTTTTAATAATAATTTTATTTATTTATTTATTCTCATATCGCATATTCAAAGTTCACAAACAATACTAAAATTAAACTCCTTGTACCTTTGATCCAGCTTATCTGTCGGTGCGTGCGAGCTTTCTGTTCCTAGGACCTTGGGATTCTTATCATCTAGCTTGTTTTTGGTCAACCGGACCTCTAATGAGAGATATCCAGAGGGCTTCGCTTCTTTAGCCTACAAGCAGCTTGCGGGCTAGGCCTCTAGCTGCCGGTCTTTAATAATAATTATAATTAGAAATTTTCGCGGAAAATAAAAAAAATCCAAAATTTTAAAATTTTAGAAATTTTTAGAATTAAAAAATTTATGTTTAAGTAGTTTTATAAAAATTTTACTTTTTTGAGATTTTTAAATTTTCATAAAAAAGAAAATTGACAAGAATTTTTTAATAATGTAATTTTAAATTTTCTTATAATTTAGATCGGCATTGATTTGGATGCTTCTCCTGGATCTGTTGTTAAAGTTAAAGAAGCCCTAAATTTGGCAGAGAAAATTCAGGAAGAAATTCACAAAAATCCATCGAAAGGATATATTACTTATCAAAAATTTAAACATTCAGATGGTTCTGAAGCTGAATCTTACAACGAATATCATCCTTTTAATTTTCTTCAATTTAATACGGAAAATTCGAAATTTCTTGTTCATGAATACGAAACTTTCGGCGAAGCTGTTGATAGATTTTATTCGGTTTTGGATGAACAAAAAGCGGAACAGAAGGCCTTAAATGCGGAAAAACAGGCGATTAAGAAACTTGAAAATGTTAAAAAAGATCACGAAATGAGGCTTAAGCAACTTGAAGAAGTTCAAGAAAATCAAAAATTAAAAGCAGAAAGAATTGAATTAAACAAGGATTTAGTGGATCAAGGATTATTGTTAGTTAGATCGGCAGTGGCTAATAAGTTATCCTGGGATGAAATTAAAGAATGGTTAGAAAATTTGGCAAAAAAAAATATTTTAGCAAGTATGGCTATTGTTAGAGTTAATTTGGCAGAAAATGAAGTTACAATGAAATTGGGTAATCCATATAATGATGATGATGATGAAATCAATGTGGATATTGATATTGATTTATCTGCAGCTCAAAATGCAAGAAAATTTTTTAATGATAAAAAATACGCAGCTGAAAAAGAAAAAAAAACCCTAGCAGCATCTAATAAAGCTTTAAAAAATGCTCAAATGCAAACGAAAAATAAAATTGATCAAGTTAGAGCTCATACAAATCTCCTAAAAGCTCGAAAAATGATGTGGTTTGAAAAATTTTATTGGTTTATTTCGTCAGATAAATACCTAATTATTGCTGGAAGAGATTTTCAACAAAATGAACAACTTGTAAAACGATATTTGAGAGCAGGGGATATATATGTTCATGCAGATATTCATGGTGCTTGTTCTGTTGTTATTAGAAATAAAGAAAAAAATAATGAAATTCCGCCAAGAACGATAAATGAAGCAGGAACAATGGCTATATGTTATTCCAGTGCTTGGGAAGCAAAAATAGTTGTTAATGCTTGGTGGGTTAAACATGATCAAGTTTCAAGAACAGCACAAACGGGAGAATATTTACCAACAGGATCATTTATGATTAGAGGAAAAAAAAATTTTATTCCAGCTAGTCAATTACAACTTGGTTTTGGATTGTTGTTTAGATTAGATGAGGAATCGGCAGCTAATCATAAAGCTATAGAATCTCAAACAAATACAGGTCTGATGAGTCATTTGTCGATGGTGGAAGAACCGGAAGATCAGGAATTGGAAGATGAAGAAAGCAAAAACGAAGGATATATGGATGAAGAAGAACAAGATGATGATGGAGGTCTAGGAAATGATGAAAAGAAATATGAAGAATCCACTAAAAGTGAGAATTCTAAAGTTAAAAATTTAAAAATTAAAAACTTTTTTTAGATGACAATCAGGAAATCAGAGATGAAGGATTTACTAAAAGTGAGAATTCTAAATTTAGAAATTTAAAAATTTAAAACTTTTTCAGATGACAGTCAGGAAATCAGAGATGATGATCAAGATGAAGAATTCACTAAAGGTGAGAATTCTAAATTTAGAAATTTTTAAATTAAAAACTTTTAGATGATAGCCAGAAAATTGAAAAAGAAGACCTTGATGAAATGGAGTTTCCGAATATTGAACTTAATGTTGAAAAATTGGAACCTATGAATGAAGGAACAGAAGAAGAATATACTGTAGTTCAATTTACTCAGCCTACAAAGAATCCGAAAAAAGTAGACGAAAGAGAGAAATATTTGGCTGAGAAGAAAAGAAAAGAAGAAGAAGAAAAAGCTAGAAAAAAACAATTAAAACGTAAATTTTTTATTTTTAAATTAATTTTAATTTTTTGGGTTTTTAAATTAATTTTTAATTTTTTACAATAATTTTTTATTTTAAAATTTTTTAGAATTTTTAAATTGATTTTTATTTTTTTAGAATTTTTAAATTTATTTTTTTTTTTAGAATTTTTAAATTTATTTTTATTTTTTTAGAATTTTAAAATTGATTTTTATTTTTTTAGAATTTTAAAATTGATTTTTATTTTTTTAGAATTTTAAAATTTATTCTTTATTTTTTAGAATTTTAAAATTGATTTTTATTTTTTTGAATTTTCGACATAATTTTTAATTTTTCAATTTAGAAGAGACACAACCTGGTCCCATGACGAAAAGACAGAAACATAAGTTGGAAAAAATCAAGAAAAAATACAAAGATCAAGATGAAGAAGAAAGAGAAATGAGAATGAAGTTACTAGGAATTAAAAAACCACAAATTACTTTGGATACTGTAATAAATCAGAAACCAGAAAAACCGAAAAATGTTCAACAAAAAGAAAAAGAAGATCAAAATCAAGAAGAAGAAGAAATTTTTGAAGAAAATGAACTTCAAATAAATGAAGATTTGAAAATTATTTCAGAACTTTGTCACAAACCCCTAGAAGACGACACTTTACTGTATGTTGTGCCTGTTTGTGCACCGTATTTTTCGATGCAGAAATTTAAATACAAAGTTAAAATTACCCCTGGAAATGGAAAACGTGGAAAAGCAGCGAAAATGGCCCTGCAGTTGTTTTTGGTAAGTAGTTTTTAAATTTTAAAATTTAAAATTTTTTTATTTTTTAAATTTAAAATTAAAAAAAATTTTTTTTCTTTAAAATTTTAAAATTATTTTCAAAATAATTTCAATTTCTAATTTGTATAATTTCAGCGTGATAAAACAGCAACTCAAGCAGAACTCAACTTGATCAAAGGCCTCGTTAGTGATGATCATATCGCCTCTAGCATTCCTCCCAAGGTCAGAGTCAGTGCCCCTCAACTTTTAAAGATGAAAAAGTAATTTCACAGGGTATTTTATTTCGAAATTATTCAGAAAATTACAATATTCATGTTTTAAACAATAAATTCAAAAATAGAGACCATTTTAACAACTTCTAATACCGATATCCATCTGACCATTTGTTTCCAAAACGAGATTCTCTCGAATACGATTCATAATCACGTTTACCATTAACTTGATTAGCTTCTGCTGATTCAGCAAAAGCTGTTAAATCCGCTTTTTGTAGTAATTCTTCTCTATATTGATCAACTTTTTCTTGCATAAACGGATCTCTCATTTCTTCCAATTCTTCTTGAAACAACAATACTTTCGTCTAAAAAACTTATTAAAAACAAAAAAAAATTTAAAAATCAAACCTCAATATTTCTTAAAATTTTCCTTTTTTCATCAGATGATTTCCCACTAGCATTTCCAACTTCATCCTTATTACTTCCTATTCCTAATTTAATTGCAATACCACCAAAAGAACTTTTTTTCTGTGGAGGAGAATAATTTTTCGAACTAGATGCAACATATTTATCCTCTTTACCATAATCATAGTCATCTCTTTCCCATTTCGATGCCATTGCCATTTCTTTTGTTGGATCAACTTGAATCCATTCATTTTCCGTTTTAAAATTAGGTTTATCTTTTCCATTATTTTCTGATATATGACTTTCATCTCTTTCCGGACTTCTACTATCCATTTCATCATCATCATCATCACACGGTGATGGTTCTTTCCTTTTTTTCGCATCTTTAATACCATAAAAAATATTTTGAAGATGTATCAAATCTTGTCTAGGATATATAGTATTATCACACCACAATTGTATACAACCAGATATTCTAGATCGAAATTGTGCTTGATTAATCCTTGTTGGAATTCTCTTCATAATAGTATTAAATTCTTTAAAAATCGCTTCTAATTTAGGTTCAATATGTTGTCGATAGTTAGCAATGTCCGGTCCAATAACTTCACAATTAGCCAATATATCACTCAACAAATAAAATCTCCCAAGTTTCTTATATAACGGAGTTTCTGGTATCATCAAAGCTTCACAAATGCAGTCTACAATTTCTCTAGCAGATTTCGCTCTTCTCAAGCACCAACACATTGCCAATCCAACATGTCTTCTTTTCGGCGTTAAATTCCTTAACATCTGTTCTAGGAAATCCCTATCATCATCAGAAAGTGCTCCTCTTCTTCTTTTAGCTTTTTCAGCTTCATATTGAGATCGTTCTTTTTCCATTTCCATCAAATGTCTCTTTTTCTAAAAATACCAAAAATCACCAAATTCCTTAAACCAAAACTTACATAAAATTCTCCTTTAATTTTCGGTTTATAAGCAGTATAATAAAGGTGTACAGGCATTTCATCATACAGACTATAAGGAGGAGGTTCCCACCAACTTCCATCATCGAACATTCTGAACCTTTCAGTTCTCCATTTATACGGATCATCACCTTGAAGAATTGAAAACAATTTCCAACGATAATACACATGAGCAGGTTGACAATTCTCATACAAAAACCTAAAAAATTCAAATAAATTCGATCCAAAAAACATTTATACAATAGTTGCTCTTCTATTTTATAAAATTATTCAAAAATCCCCCTTTTTAAACAAAATTCTTAATAATTAAAATACCCTCAAGCAATCACGACCAAAAAACAAACTTAAAAACAAATATATTATAATCTATTTTTTATCTTTTCAAATCGCGATCATTATTTCTAGAGTATCCTAAAATACTAATCAAATATCCAAAAAAACAACTTTAAAAAAACCAAAAATCTCAAAAGAGCAACTATCATATATATCCCCAAAATGTCACTATACCGAAAGATAGGATTTTTCATTTCTCTTGCCATAATAGCCGCTTCAAACTGAGGCCCTTCACGTACAACATATTCGATTGTCCGATGAATTAATCTCAATAATGGCCTAAAAATAAATTATAAGGGAACTGTGCTTTAAAAATTTAAAGTTTTTCGTCATTGAAATTATAATAATATCCATATTAATCCTTAAAAACAATGACATATTACTTTAAATTTCTAGAGCGCAGATGTTTAAAAATATCACATTAAAGCGCCGCTTACCTGTCTGTTGGGATAACGACTCGGACAATAGCATTTCGGAGCATCTATAGGATAAATAATAAGTTTTTTTTAAATTAAGCTCCATAAAACTTGCCAAAAAAATATTAAAATTTTTGTTTTATATAAAAATCCAAACCTTATTATAGTCCGCTTTTCTTGGATCATGTTCTGTCATCATCTGATTAAGTTCCGGCAGTTTACCGTATTTCGATATAAAATCATCGACATCACATTGTCTCGGTTTGGCATTGAATGGTAGACCTGTTGGACCGTCTGGGAGAGCCAATGCAGCAAGTGGTGGTGGCACGTAGAAAGGCTAGAGTACCAATGAATAAACATCAAGTTGATAATGTAATCATCTGGCAACTTCAAAATTGTACTTACAACTGATGGAATTTCCACAACTTTGCCCCAGTTGACTTTAATCTCTGATCCACTAAGTTCACATCCGTTCATGACTCCAAGGGCACGTTCAGCGTCTTTCCTGCACATGTAAGCAACAAAAGCGAACAAGTACTGTCGATATTCCCCTTGTCGAGGGTAAAGGATTCTCGCCGAAGCAAGTGGACCAAACGTACCGAAAGTGTCATAAAGGTCCTCTAGCGTGGTCTAAAAAGAACGCCGATAGATAATTGGCAGATCAGAAACCTACGTCAAGGGGAAGATAAGATATATACAAATTTGTAGTGTCTAGATTCTCACTGTACTCTGAGTAATTTGAATCCAAGTACGGATTCGTCAAAACCGCTTTCATTCGGTTCAGTTCTTCGCCGCTCAATCCAGAAGCTTGGAGTTGTTTTTCTTTTTCATGTTTTCTCTCTGCTCGTTGTTCTTGAATTCTGAAAACCTCTCATGTAGCTGAGAAATGATATTATTGTAAAATTTTGTTGCAAAAAATATAAATTTCTAAAATCTAAAACAACTCAAAATTTGGATTTTATAAGTTTAATTTTTTAGATTACTTCGAAATCGGCCATATTATTGTCAAAATTAGCAATAAATTTCCAAAAACTGAGAATTCTTAATTTTAGAGAGTTTAGAAATTTCATTAGATTCTGGAAGATTCCAGGAGCTTCTACAGAATCCTAGTATCGTTGAAAATAAATTATCCCGAAATTACTTTAATATGAGTTTCCAGAGCCAAAAGCAGTCTACGTGACAATTTCGAATTTTTGCATTATTTCAAAGTTAATGTTTTAGAAATCATATTAAGATTGATATATAAACTCTTAAAACATGGTCATGAGGGGTACAAAACTCCCCTATCTGTCCCAGCGTCAAAAATCCATACATCAAATACTGCTAAACTTCCGAGAAAAATTCATGTGAAAAACCTGGATTAAAACTTACGTTTTTAATTCATTCATGAAAGATTCCAAATTTGAGACCTTCGGTTTCGTCTCCTGTTTCCCGGGCTTCGGCGGACGATTCACCGGCGGAGGAACCGTCGATGGAGCTGAGGACAAATCTGAGATCTTGTTTGCCAAAGGAGCAGCTGTAGGCAGAGTTATTGAGACTTTTTTACTTCCTGATTGAGCGAGAAGTCTTTGAGCAGTTTCGGCAGCTTTCTTCACTGCTTCCTGGAATTCAACTGGTTTCACAGTTGGAGTAGGCAACTGTTTCGGTACAACCGGTGTTGGAACATAGTTTTTGTCTAAAAAGTTTTTTTAAAATTAAATTTAAAAAAATTAAAAATCAAACCTGCATTTACGACTTCGCCCCGAACGAACGCAACGGTGCTCGATTTCGTCGATTCAAAAGTATTCTTGAAATCCTGGAGGACTTCCGCAAGTTTTTGTTCTTCCTCTTCCTGGAATTTAGGGTCATAAATCGAAAATAATTACAAGTTAAAAATAGTGCTCATATATCAGTTTCAAATTATTTTAAAAATGAACTAAAATTCAAAATCATATATAAATCTACAAAGTAAAGTGTTAAAAATTGTACAACTATATATCAATTTTAAATTTCTTTAAAATTTAGAATTATTCTTAAATTTAAGAATATTACATTAAAAATCAAATAATTATGTTATTTTTCAAGTATTTTGAAAACTAAAATTCAAAATTACATCTAAATCTACAAAGTAAAGTGTTAAAAATTGTACAACTATATATCAATTTTAAATTTTTTGAAAAATTTAGGATTATTCTTAAATTTAAGAATATTACATTAACAATTAAGCAATTATGTTAATTTTCAAGTATTTTGAAAATAAAAACAAACCCTTTTTTTCTTTTGAAACCGATCCATCTTAAAATTGTAGGAAAATCAATTTACGGAGAAGTGAGCGGCAAAAGCTGAGTAGAGAACGGCCGAGGATGAATTTTCGCTTCGAGAACCCGTCAACCGGAGCTTCAGTGAACTCAAAAAATTATATAAAATTCGCGATTCGAACGTTTCTTTCTTGAGCATTTATTTTCCAGTACTGTAGTTATTACTGAACAAAGGTACTTAAACAGGGTAATCGGACCCGTAAATTCTGAATCTGAAGTCAGAATCAATAATTAATTTTCAGAATCCTAAAATTTAAAAACGTTTGAAATTTTATTTTTAAAGTTCTGTAAAAAAATGGAAATTTGCTTAAAATGAGTTTTAAAATTAAAAAAATAAAATTATTTTGAAAATTTTTCAAATTTTTAAAAATTAAAATTAAAAATTAAAATTAAAATTAAAAATTATAAAAATTGGGACACAAGTATCTTATCACGCAAAAAACACTCCTTTTCGAAATTTTTTGTTTTTAAGTAAAATCATAAAATTCTAAAATTTACTGTTTTTAGAATTTTAAAGACAAAAACAAAATTTTATAATTTTCGTCTTAAGTGGAAAATTCTTAAAATTCATGTCGAGACATTTTTGTAAAAAATTGACTTTTCATATTAAAATAATACAAAAAATCCAGATTGACATCTGTTCACACTTTGCCAAGAAAATTCAAATTTGGCATTTATCCACACTTCGCCAAAGATTCTAAATTGGCATTTATCCACACTTTGCCAAGAAAATTCTAAATTGGCATTTATTCACCTTTCACCAAAGATTCTAAATTGGCATTTATTCATACTTTGCCAAGGATTCTAATTGAAGAATTTTCACATTTCGCCAAGAAAATTCTAAATTGGCATTTATTCACATTTCGCCAAAGATTCTAAATTGGCATTTATCCATACTTTGCCAAGGATTCTGATTGAAGAATTTTCACATTTCGCCAAAGATTCTAAATTGGCATTTATTCACATTTCGCCAAAGATTCTAAATTGGCATTTATTCATACTTTGCCAAGGATTCTGATTGAAGAATTTTCACCTTTCACCAAAGATTCTAAATTGGCATTTATTCATACTTCGCCAAGGATTCTGATTCAAGAATTTTCACCTTTCACCAAAGATTCTAAATTGGCATTTATTCATACTTTGCCAAAAAATCCAAATTGACATTTATCCCCATTTGCCGAAATGTAATTTTTTCATTTTTTTAAATTTTTCGAAATCAAAAAGTTCTCGAAATTTCTAAAGTTCGAAAAACATAATTTTTAATTTTTTAAAAATAATATTTTCTCTAAATTCACTTTAATTCCATTGAATGTTTCCTCTAAAATTGCGACAATTCCATTTTTCTATTGTTGACAACAAAAAAACCAAAATTGACTTTTTAAACTATAGTTTTCATAATTTATTCAAAAATAAAAATATTGCCATGTCGAAGAGGAATTGCATTTTCGCATTTCTATGTTTTCTGAAAAAATTTGGTGTTTAAAATTCATTTTTTTTTAAATTTAAAAATTTAAACTTTTTCAACTTTTTTATTTTTTAAAATTTAAACTTTTTTTGATTTTTTTAAAATTTAAATTTTTTTGATTTTTTAAAATTTAAACTTTTTCAATTTTTTAAAATTTAAACTTTTTAAGTTTTATAAATTTTAATTTTTTAAAAATCTTTTAAATTTTAAGTTTAAAAAAAGTTTTATAAATATTTTTGAAATTTTTTATTTAAGAAATTTCATTTTTGTTCATTTTTTAATTTTTTTGGAAATTATGTATTCGAAGGGAACCTCAAGAGCTCTTCTAGAAGGTCCTCAATCGAATCAAAGCTGTTGTCTCCCTTAATCCCCCCTCAGGCCATGCTTTCCTTTTCGGCACCTCCAAACAGGACAGCTATAACTTTTGACTCGCGCACCCAATTCGAGTGCCGCTTTTGACATGAGAGCTCTTAATTCCGCCGTTTACGATCTCGTAGATTCAATTATCCTCAAGTCCAGATTGTTGTCGTAAAATATATTCTAAATTTCGTAAAATTACAAAATTACGAAATTTATGGAAAATTTCACAAAAATTCTCCCACCACGATTTTTTTGAAATTTTCCACTTCAGACCCAAAGTTGTGAAATTTCACTTTTATTCAATTCTAAAAAGTTCTAAATTTTACAAAATTACGAAATTACGAAATTTATGGAAAATTTAAATTCTTATTGAATTTTTTAATTTTAAATTTATTTTTTCGATTTTCAAATAACTTCGAAATTTGATTTAAAAATTGGAAAATCCGAGTTAAATAATTTCAATTTTAATCAATTTTACTTAATTTTAGTTTGAAATCCAGAAAATTCAAATTCTGATTGAATTTTTTAATTTTAAATTTATTTTTTCGATTTTCGAACTTGATTTAGTCCAAAATTGACTCAAATTCAGTTCGAAAATCGACAATTTTAGTCCTGGACACGTTGACGAATTTTTCTTTTTCCTTGTCATGTCAAAAAATCCGTGTTTGACATAAAATTAAAATTTAAACTTGAATAAACCGTTTTTGAGCCGACAACTGGCGATTTATCCAAGCTCGAAGAATCACATTTCCTTCAAGTTTATCCGATCAGAGACAACTGCGAAAATTCCAAGCTTAAAAACTCGAAAAATGAAAAAAGTATAAATTGACAAGGTTGTTTGGTTGTCCTGTTGACCAGATCGCCTCGGGCATTGGCGCCTTTCTTAATTGCCTTTGACCAGAGCTGTCGATTTTGAACTTAATGAATTTCGAAATTTATAAAAGATTTTTAAAATTATTTAATAAATTTCGAAAATAAAAAAGATTTTTAAAATTATTTAATAAATTTCAAAAATAAAAAAGATTTTTAAAATTATTTAATAAATTTCAAAAATAAAAAAGATTTTTAAAATTATTTAATAAATTTCGAAATTTATAAAAAAATTTTAAAATTATTTAATAAATTTCAAAAATAAAAAAAAAATTATTTAATAAATTTCGAAAATAAAAAAAAATTATTTAATAAATTTCGAAATTTATAAAGGATTTTTAAAAATTAAACTGATTTTTAAAATTTTTTAATAAATTTCAAAAATAAAAAAAATTATTTAATAAATTTCGAAATTTATAAAACATTTTAAAAATTATTTAATGAATTTCAAAAGTTTAGAAAATTTTTTTAAATAAAGTTCGAAAATAAAAAAAATTTTTTCAACAAATTTCGAAATTTTATAAAAATTTTAATTTTTTAATTTTTAGATAAATTTCGAAATTTAGAATTTATTTTTGAAATTTTACAATGAATTTCGAAAAAATTGAAGAATTTTTGAAGGAGTTTGAAATTTTTCGAGTGATTTTTGAACTTTTAAAAGTATTTTAAATTAATTTTTAATGATTTTTGAATAGATTTTAGGATTTTTTGAATGAATATAGAATTTTGAAAAGGATTACCGATGGATTTGAAATAAATCTTCAATAAATTCCGAAATTTAAGATGAGTTTTAAATAATTTTTATAAATTTAGAATTTTCAAATAAATTTTTAACGAATTTCGAAAAAAAAAAATTTTGAAATTTAATAATTTTTAAAATCTTTAAAGTTTTATGATTTTTAAAAATTTTTAAAATTTTATGATTTTCGAAATTTTATAATTTTTAATAATTTTATAAATTTTATGATTTTAAAAATTTTAAAAATTTTATGATTTTCGAAATTTTATGATTTTTAATAATTTTCAAAATTTCATGATTTTATAAATTTTATGATTTTTTATAATTTTTAAAATTTTATGATTTTCGAAATTTTATGATTTTTAATAATTTTTAAAATTGCCGTCGTGAAGTGACTGTTACTAGTTTGAATTTGTTAATTTTTTTAGTCAAGGCCAAATGAGGAATTGTCTCCGGCAGAAATTGAACAAACATGCGGATAGTCGATAGGGAACTCGGATTCCGAATTTTTATTTATTTTTTATTTTTCGCATTCGTACAAGGCCGGATAAACGACTTTAGAGAGGATTCTGAATGTCCAGAAGGATGTCTATGCGAGGAAGAAGATACGGTAAGTCTGAAAATTTTTTTCCAATTCTCGAAAAAATGAAAATTTTTAAAATTTAAAAATTTCGTTAAAAAAATTGATTTTTAATGCTTCAAATGTACAAAAATCCAAATTTGGCATTTGTTCACATTTCGCCAAAAAATTTGAATTTAACATTGATTCACATTTTGCCAAAAAATTTGAATTTGGCAATCTTCTCATTTCGCCAAAAATTAGAAATTGGCATTGGTTCACATTTCGCCAAAGATTAATTTTTGGCATTCATTCACATTTCGCTAAAATTCAAATTTGGCATTCATTCACATTTCGCCAAAGATTCAAAATTGGCATTTGTTCACATTTCGCCAAAATCCAAATTTGGCGTTCACTTACTTTTTTTGAAATTTATTTTTTTACTTTTTTAAACATGAAATCTCCCAGAATCCATATATACTTCTAAAAACGAGTCTTAAAGTTTCCTAAAATTCGTCATGAGACATTTTTGTGAAAATTCCTGTTTTAAATTTTTTATAATTTTAGTTATTTTGCAACAATTTGGATATTTCCCGGGTTCCGAACTTCTGGCCGACTCATTACCGTAGGATAATCCTCAGGAACAGCTCATTGACAACTCTTCACAAAAATTCCTTCAGAAAATTCAAATTTTTGGAGGAATTAAAAATCGAAGAAAATTTTCAATTAGATGTCATCGACAAATACGCCTTCAAAGGACTCCAGAAGTTGAGGTTCTTGTCTTTGACGAAGAATCCCAAACTCGCCCAAATCTACAAATCGACCTTCAGCGGAATCGGAAACGAACAAAGTTTAAAAATCCATCTGAAACAAAACGGACTTCAGCAAATCGGACCGTATTCTTTCAAGTTTGTCTTTTAATTTTTATTATTAATATTTTTATTATTTTTATTATTTTTATTTTTAATTAATTTTTATTTTTAGTTTTTATTAATTAGTTTTTATTTTTATTAATTTTTATTTTTAGTTTTTTTTATTATTTTTTAGTTTTTTTATTATCTTTATTTTTATTTTTATTTTTAGTTTTTTTTTATTATTTTTATTATATTTATTAATTTTTAGTTTTTTTATTATCTTTATTTTTATTTTTATTCTTATTAATTTTCATTCTTATTAATTTTTATTTTTATTTTTTAAATTAATTTTTATTTTTTTTTAAATTATTTTTATTTTTTAGTTATAATTATTTTCAGAAACTTGAATAATGTAAGAGAATTGTCGATCGAAGATGAGTGTATCTTCCTTCAGTCGAATTCCCTCAGTTCCATATCAGTTCTGGATTTCGTTTTCATCACAGGTGCCTGCAGCTTATCTCCCGAAACTTTCTCGAACACCACTCGAGTCCACAATCTCCACATATCCAAAAGCAAATTCAACCTCACAACAAGGGCTTTCGCCGGATTATCCCACGTCAATCACGTAATTTCTTATTTTTAAAAAAATTTAAAAAAATAAAAAAAATTTAAAAAATTTAAAAAATTTAAAAAAATAAAAAAATCCAAAAAAATGCTTTTTAAATTTTTTTAGATTTTTTTAAAATTAAAAAAAAAATACTTTAAGTTTTAAAAAGTAAAAAAAAAAGTATTTTAAAACTTATTTTTTTGAAAAAAGTTGGAAAAATTTTTAAAATTATTTTTTGAAAAAAACTAAAAATTTTTTTAGATTTTGATTCAAAATAACCAAATTCCGGAAATCTTTGAAGACACTTTTGGCGGATCTTCGACGATCGGAAATATCCAGATCCAGACAAATAAAATTGGGAATCTGAATCCGAGGGCTTTTGTTTCTACAGAAAATTTGGGAACTGTTGTTTTCACACAAAACGTGATCGAAAATCCTCTTTCTTCTCCTGAATGCATCCTGAACGACGCTCAGAGATTCGTCTTCGCGGACAATACCGTATTCTGTGGCTGCCCAATGAAGTGGATCCAGTACTATACGGTATTTTTCGAAGTTAAATTATTTTCAAAATTTTTGAAATCTAGAATTCAGAAAAAATTTCTGAAATTGTCTAGAATTTTAAATTTCCCAAAGTTTCTAAAAAATTGCAAAATTCCAGTTTTGCTGAAATTTTTTAAACTTTTTGGAATTTATAGAAGCTTCTAGAAGATTTCAGAATCTCACAGATTTTGGAGAACTTCAGAATTCCACAGGTTTTGGAGAACTTCAGAATCTAATGAAAACTTCTGGAAGATTTTAGAATTTTAAGTTTTTAGAGTTCTCCGAAATCCAGAGAAAACATTCGAACGTTTCTAGAATCTTACAGAATTCCCAAAATCCAATAAAACCTCCCTAAAAACATTTAAAATTCCAAAAATCTGCTTTCAATTTCATGTTATTATTCATTTTTAATTTCCATAACATAATTTTCTATTTCTAGGACCGGATGTTTTTGAAGGAGAACTTCTGTGGCCGGGAGGAAGCCTTCAAATCATTAATCTACTTCGAGCCCCAGAACTGTCCCACGGAGAGGCTTCCGGTCGTCCGGACAACAACCCCTCCAGAACCCGTCCCGGAGCCATATTTCCCTTCCAATTCAGGAGGGACACTTACCTCAAAGGTCTCATTGCTTATTTTCACATTTGCTCAGGTCTCGTTTCGCTCAATTTTTATATGAATGACTAATCGCCGTTGGCAGGTGAAGAAAAATTAAATAAAATATTTCCGAAAGACTAGTTTTGAGCAATACATTTAAAAAGGGAAAAATTTCTCGCCTATTTTATAGTCGGGGTCTCCAGAAGCCGTAATCTTGCCTTGTTCAACTTGGACGGTGCTTTTGAAAGTGAATTTTGGAGTTCTGGCCATGATCCAATCCCAGGAACGAAGTTCGGACAAATTAGAATTGATGCTGGGAAAAGAAATATCATCCAAATATTCGACCGTTCGGTGTTCGGATTCCTGAAAAGTACCTACTATCATAAAAAATTTAAAATTTCCGCAAAATCAATTTGAAACGAATTTTATAGTTTCTTAGAGAATTTTAGGATTGTAGAAAAAGAAAATGAATGCGAGTGAGGACAAAGCAAATTGCCAGATTTACCACTTTTTCTACTCTCCCATAGCTCCCTCGTCTGCCCGCGAATTCAAAAATCACATCGTTATAAAAACCAAAATATTTTAAAATTGTCTCATCACAAATGTCCGGAAAATTCCAAAATCCTAAAATGTAGCTAAAACAAAAAGGTGAATTAATTTCGAAATAAATCGCCAAATTTACCATTTTCCTACTTTCACTCGCTCCTGCCCGCGAATTCAAAAATACCGAGAAATATTACTTTTTAATTGTAATATTCATAGTTGTAAAACCAAAAAGCTTACTTCAAATTTGTTAACGAAACTTCCGACCAACAACTGCTGAACTTCATCTACAGTAATTCCAGGGACTTCTTGAGAGAGTTGCCCGACATGTTTCGCAGGAACACTTCTTGTAGCGTTTGTTTCTATGAGATCCTAAACAAAGAATTTAGAAAATTATAAAAAACCTAACCTTCCAAGGGGATTTTAAGGATTTCCTTAATACGTCTAAATCCTCATCGATCAGCAATGTCAAATGATGATATGCTCGGTTTCTGGCTATCCTGGCAGCAGTTCCGCTTATTTTCCGTTCATCTGAAAAAACCAAATCGTCTCGTTTGGTGGCCAACACCTGAAATGGATCATCTGTCAAAAAATTAAAAATTAAAAATTAAGTTACCTTCGTCCTGAAAGCATTGTTTAAACTATCAGCTATCCAGTTTAGATTCCTAGGTCTACAGTGGTCCTTCTGGGAAGTTAACAAGGATATATTCAGATTCCCGAGGCCGTGGAAGACGGTTCCGCCTCCAGAGTGCCGTCTCGCGAGGTCTATCGTTTCCTGTTTTAAAAAACGAACATTCGCTTCAAGAAACGGGTTCTGATGTCTTCCGATGACAACTGCAGGATTGTTGCTGGAAAAAGGATACAAAGTGATATATGAAAATTTATCTTCGACCTACCTCCAGACGAGCAGCAGATCGCCTTCGGTTCCGAGATTGTGATTTCGAAAAACCCATTCTTCAAGCGCTAGATTCTCATATATCCCTTTCAGCTTCGACGTATACACTGTGCAGATTCTTTTTAGACTGTTGGTTGAGCATTTAGACATACCAAAAAGTGGACTTTTAGGATTCTCGGATTTGTTTCATTTTGACGATCGCCGGACGGGGAACACTAAAGACGACGTCGGTGTTCCTTTCGTCCGAGTGGATTTCATTTGAATTGTCATCGGCGCTTCATCCCTAATTATTTCTCTGCTTTTTTACTTTTTTCATTAGTGAATCTACTTTTGACTCATCAAGATGCCGAAGGTGAACGTCAAGTGGGGTGGTAACCGGTACGAGGTCGACGCTGACACCAGTTCTGAGCCCCTCATCTTCAAGGCCCAATTATTCGAGTTGACCGGGGTCGTTCCTGACAGACAGAAAATTGTTTTCAAGGTAAATTTTAATTTTTTATTGTTTGAAATTACTTATTGATATATGGATTTCCAGGGAAAAACGCTGAAAGACGACTGGGAAGGATTCAAGATCGAAGATGGATCCCTCATGATGATGCTCGGCTCCGTCGACGAAGTCCCCAAGAAACCCACTGATGAACCTATGGAAGTTGAGAAAAAAGATAAATACGTCGAGGAGAAGAAACTGAACATGCCTGCTGGTCTGAACAACCTCGGGAATACTTGTTTCATGAACGCCTCCGTCCAGGTCATGAACGTCTGTCAGGTCCCGACTTTCCCTAGATTAAACCCTTTTTTCAGACGATCCCAGAGCTGCAAACTGCCTTGTCCCTCTACAACACTGAATCTGTGGAAATCCCTTCGAAGCAGATCGCGATGGGATTGAAGACGCTTTTCAAACAAATGAAAGCGGCAGAAAACAAATCGTACCCTCCTCATTTGTTCGTTTTGCAGCTCCAGCATTGCTTCCCTCAACTGGCAACCAAGACCCCTCAGGGCATGAACGAACAACAAGATGCCAACGAGTGCTGGAACGAAATAATGAGGTGTCTAGGAACAGAACTCTCGTTAGAAATCCCCGAAAAAGGAAAAGTGAGTTTTAAAAAGTTCATCGAAGGTACCCACAAGATCGAACTCAAAAATACCGAAGTGGAGGAAGAAATCCAAATCTCTCAAGAGAACTTCTACGAACTCAGCTGCTATCTGACTCAAGACGTCAAATACCTCCAGTCGGGAATCAACAAAACCGTCGAGCAAATCACGAAACACAGTGCCAAACTTGACCGTGATGCCATTTTTGAGAAGAAAACCCTGATTTCCAGACTTCCAGCCTACCTCTGCGTTCAGATGGTCCGCTTTTTCTACAAAGAAAAAGAAAAACTTAATGCCAAGATCCTCAAGGACGTAAAATTCCCGTTTCTTCTGGATGTGTTTGAGCTTTGTACTCCTGAATTGAAGGAAAAACTGGCCCCGAACAGAGCTGCTTTCAAGGAATACGAAGACAAAGCTGTCGAAAGATTGCGTCAATCTAAATTGGAAGATAAATCTGAAAAAGAAGAAAACATCAAGTACGCTCCTTTCAGTTTTGAAGATGATCCAGGTTCGAACAACAGTGGATTCTACGAACTTCAAGGAATCGTCACTCATAAAGGTAGATCCAGCAACAGTGGACACTACGTGGGATGGATAAAAGTCAACGGCAACCAATGGATCATGTGCGATGATGACGAAGTGCACCCTATTACTGAAGATGACGTCGCAAAGTTGTCTGGCGGTGGAGACTGGCATTGTGCTTACTTACTTCTCTATGGACCTCGTCGTCTCCGAATTGATTAAATTGATATCGGTGTTAATTTTCTCGGTAATTATGGAAGTAATGGTTTATTTATTTATAATGGTTTTTCTGTGAATTACGGATAAAATGATTTAAGTATCCAAATCTGGATATTGAGGGTCCCAGAATTGAGGACAATAATCCGGGTTGTTTGGAGGTTCGACTTCGTAACCACGATTCATCATTCTACATCTGTGTTCGTGAAGTCTAGGCCAAGCAGCATCAGCGGAAGTTGTTTGTTGAGGATCAGACCAGAGTCGTTCAGCTACAGCAGAAGCTCTAGGCCATAGTCTGGGAGTTAAATTTGTGCCATCAACGAATTCACCCCACATAGCTGCTTCACCTCCGAGTACTAGTTGGATTTGATCTACACTTCCACCAAAACCAGTAGGATCACATTCGTAATAAAGACCTCTTTCGCGAGTTGTACTGCCGTCGACGTAACCCCAGTCTGCTCCGTACTTTATATAGTTCAAATACCAGCAAGATGAAAGAATTGCTCGATGTCCTGCGGCGGTTACAGCGTACATTTCGGACATGATTTCGTCTTGAGTACTGCCCTTCCAGACGTGGGCCACAGAACCTGCTGGAGCTACATTCATGTCCAAGACTTCTTGCCAAAAAATCATCGAAGTGTTTTTGTGATTCTGGACGAGTTGGACCAGGTTCTGGAAGTAGTAATTCAGGAGCTTGCCGGTGTCAGTTCCGAAGCCGTGACTTTTCATCCAGTTCAAGACGTCCTGGTTCCTCTCCCAGCACTCCAGCATGTAACTGGACACTTCGTCTCCTCCGAAATGGAAATAATTGTCCTTGAATAAATCCAGAGCTTCGGCGAAGAAATTCCTCAAAAACTCCCAATTCGCGTCCTTAGTGGGATCAATGATGTTCCCAAGGATGTCATTGACTCCGTTGGAGTTGTAGCAAAGACTCAAAAGTCCGGCGAATCCGTGCCAAGCCCCCGTATGCCCAGGAGTGTCGAATTCCGGAATAACCCTAACTCCCCTAAGCCGGGCGAACTCGATGATGTCCTTGATCTGAGCGACAGTGTAGACATGGTTCGGGGTGTAGGCTCCTTTAGCGGAGAGTTCGGGGTACTTGACACTGGGGTAAGGGAAAGATTCACTGTCGACGAGATGCCAATGGAAAACATTCATTTTGTTTTGAGCCATCAGATCCTAAATAATATAATAATCTTATATAAAATCAAATAATCCTTACGATCTGTCTTTTGAGGACGTTGACAGTCAGGAAGTGCCGGGAGCTGTCGAACATGATTCCTCGATGAGGAAATCTCGGAAGATCATCGACGTAAGCTGCTGCGAGCCACCACTGAAAATTACATTACATAGAAACTGAAAATAAATGATTTTAAACAACTTTCTCAAATGAATTTTAGGATTTTTTAGGGAATTTTAGGATTGTAGCAAAGAAAACGCGAGCGAGGACAGAACGAGTCGATTCTAACCTTGCCAGATTTACTATTTTCCTGCTTTTACTCGCTCCTGCGCGGGAATTCAAAAATTCCGAAAAACCACATATTTTTAAAATTTAACTATAATATAATTAAAAATTAATTTTTTACAAACAATTAAACAATTCATGGAGATTTCCCCATTAGAATAAGCTGGATGTTTTTTTCAAAACTTGTTTATATAAAACTTTAAAATTACTTTTGATAACTATTCAAATTTCTCTCGTCAACTAGATTACGAAATATCAATTTTATTTATTTTTGAAGTTTTTCATTCTTAAAAAACCTCAACGACGAGGATGGGCTGGATTCCATTTATTTTCGGTAAATTTTTAAGCGAAATTTTCCCGATGTTGAAGCAGAATTCGAATGTTGTCCTGATTTCCCTGAATTTGCTTCTGATGTCAGAAGCCAGGGAACCGAAGGAAGGAGAAACCGTCCCAAGCAAGCCGGACGTCAAGTTTCCGTATTCTGACATGATGGAGCTGATCGCCGTGAACGACCAGTGTGCCATGACTCGCTGGGGTCTTACTCACAATATACACCGGTCGATTGCCTCAGGCAAAGAAGGAACAAAAGACACTATCAAACACAACATAAGTTCTCGAATAAAACCGTAAAGTTTAATTTTAATATATGAATTTTAATTTTCGATTTCGATATATGAAATTTACTTTTCGATTTCGATATATGAATTTTAATTTTCAATTTCGATGTATGAAGTTTAATTTTCGATTTCGATATATGAAGTTTAATTTTCAATTTCGATATATGAAGTTTAATCTTTTATTTTCAGATTCCCTGGAGGAACCGTACTTACTGGACAATGTTCTCGTGAAGATTCTAACAAAACTTACGTTTTTCCAAACACTGAAGGATCTCAAGCGATCAAAATTGAAAAAAATTCTGAAGACAGTTATAAATTTTCTTCTTATTCCATCAAATACGGCGGAATCTATGGCGTCAAATACATGGACAAAATCGGAAAATTAAACGCAACTGAAGACGAAGAATTCATGTCATCGAGGAATTGCTTCGAAGATTTGAATAATTTTTTTTGTTTGAGACTTCAAGCTTCAGAATCCGATCCAGAAAAAAAGAAATATTTAATTCATCGTTTTTCTGTGTTTGTCAATGAAAAATCGGAAGCGAATTTTGGAAAAACGGTCGTCAATGACGTCCGAAAAACCGGGATTCTGGAGCTGAACGTCTGGCATCGAGAAAATCCGAAATTTGTTTTTTTCGATCCTGTTCGATCCGATTTGGTTATTTTTTACGATGAATTCCCGGGACACGAATCCTACGTTGCTGACGTCAGAAGCCTCTACAGTACCCACCGACGGGGCCAGCTGCTCCAGACGCCGTTCGAACCCGGAGATGTCCTAGGATTCAGAAGCCACTATGGTTACCGTTTCTTCGTCGTGAAGACGGACAACTTCGAAAAACACTTAAATCTTACGGTAATTATGAATTCATATATGGATTTCGATTTTTTTAGATTTACTATTCTGTCGTCGGACATCACGCGGTCAATCAGTGGACTTCATATATCGCTTCTTACAAGGATTACCCGTTCGGGGATATCGACAACATCGGGGTTTTCTTCCGCGAAGACTACTTGTGAGTTTTTAAATTTAAAAATTACAAACATAATCAAATTTAAAAAATATAGTTTTTTGGAGTTTTTGAATTCGCGGGCAGGAGCGAGTGAAAGTAGGAAAATGGTAAATTTGGCGATTTATTTCGAAATCAATTCACCTTTTTGTTTTAGCTACATTTTAGGACTTTTTGGAATTTTCCAGACGTTTGTGATGAGACAATTTTAAAATATTTTGGTTTTTATAATGATGTGATTTTTGAATTCGCGGGCAGACGGGGGAGCTATGGGAGAGTAGAAAAAGTGGTAAATCTGGCAATTTGCTTTGTCCTCACTCGCGTTCGTTTTCTTTCTTTTTCTACAATCCTAAAATTCTCTAAGAAACTAAATCCGTCTAGAAAATTCTAATTTTTGAATTTCTATATTATTTTTTTCCTATTTTAGAAGTGATGATGACGATCGTTTTGCTTTAACGCAGATTGCTGGAAAACTATGTGCTAGTTTGAACCAGATTCTGGAGGATTGTGACGAAAACGCGAATAATTTAGTTTCCGTTAAAATCGTTTTTTTCGTGGTTGCGGGGATATTGTTGTTTATCTTTATCCTTCTGGGTGTTCTTTTGTTACTGTATCTCCTGTGTTTTATCAAAACCAGACAAATCCAAAATTCAGCAAAAATCGAAATGGATCCAGAAAGCATCGAAATTTCGAAATTGAATAAAAAAGAAAATCCAATTTTTGAAAAAATGAAGAAATTCGAAGACGTCGAATTTTCCGAAAATTACGTGTCTGTTCTTGAGGATTTCGATCAAACTAAAATCAGAGAAAACGAAAACCCAAATTTGAACGTCTCCACAACAGCCACCAGTCCTCCAGAAGACCTCGAAGTTGAAGACAACCGTATCCAACTATACAGTAACCCTAAAGGTCCGAGAAGTGTCTACATGAAGGTTCCCAAGAAGAATAAATCGGTACCGTAATTCTGAGGATTTTAGAATCCTACTTGAAAATTAAAAAAAAATAAATTTGTACCGTAATTTCGGAAATTTCAAAATTCTGTATTTAAAAATTTAAAAAAAAACTGAGCCTATACCGTAATTTTAAGAATTGTAGAATCTTCTATTTGAAAATTTCTAAGAACAATAAGCCCATATCGTAATTTTAAAAACTTCAAAAAAATGAGTTTCGAAAATTTAATTACTAAATATGGAAAAATTGAACTTACTGATCCGGCAGAGTCTTTGTAGATGAGCTGGGAGAAGCTTTCAAGACCCCTAAGGACTCCCCAGACGGTGTTGGCGATGATCAGGGCTTGGGAAGACCCAGGACTCGCTTGGATCTTGTCTGCAAAATTTACATTTAAAAAAACTAAAATTAAATACATTTTTAAAAATTTCAAAATTTCCACAAAAAAATTTAAAAAAAGACAAAATTCGAAATTCTATCAAAATTGATTTTTTTTTAAATATTTTAGAAATTTCGGAAAAATTTTATACTTTTTAAAATAAAAATTTTTTGATTACGGTACTTACAAGACTCGTCCATGTCGAACTGGGGGTAATCGGAGGAACACCCGGCTTGAGAAGAAACGGTCACAGAAGAAATAGCGGCGAAATTGCCGGAGGGGATTTTTGTTTTTCCTGAGAAATGTCCCGGGAAAGCGAGTTTTTTATACCTCATCAAAGCCTTGTCGATAATCTCACATCCGACGTGCCAGGAGTTCCAAACGAAGGTGTCTGGATCGACAGAAAAAGTCTCATTATAGTAAGTGACGTTCCATGGAAGAGGCCAAATACCCCCTCGGGTCATCAGTCCTGGATCCGGTCTTCCATAAAACCAGGCTTCAGAAGGACAAAAAACCGAAACTACAAAAAAAATAAAACAGCCGATCTTCATTTGGCTTCTTGGTCGATAACGAACCCCGTCAGTTCGGTCTCCGCTTCGCTGATAAAACTGTAGGATTAACGGAAAAAAATTAAAAGCATGTTTCTGGACTTCGACCTTTGGTCATCGATTCAGTGTTGGATTGTGCATGATCTATTTGAGCGCAAGCCACACAGCGTTGGTCCCGAAGCGAAATACCCTGAGGACCAACGAAATTTGTAAGATTGCCTTTTGGCGGGAATTTTAAAATTATCTCAAATATTGCGCAGAGTTGTGTTTTATCTCGTGCCTGAGGCCCCAATAAAGTTGTTCCCACATATTTGTGTCTACATGCGGATCCGGATTCCCCAGCGACGATCCAATACAAAGTTATTGTAGTTTCTAGAATGTCTTGAAAATTCAAAAATTTATATTCTACTGTGATTACTGTAATTTAGAGACCCATAATCGACAAATTCAAATTTGTAAAAAAGTAACTTCTAGGTCAAAAAAAAATAAAAATTGTCATTTTTTAAATTTTCGTCACAAATATCGAATATTTATGAAAAATGTGACGATTGTGTAAAGTTTCATAATTGTTAAAAAACCAAAAGTTATGATTTTTTGTGTGAAAAATTGATGAAAAGGTTCTTTACTAATGATTGGCAAAATGTTCTTATTGACATAGCTTTGGCGAAGTGTTCTCATTGACATAGCTTTGGCAAAATGTTCTTATTGACAACTTTGGCGAAGTGTTCTCATTGACATAATTTTAGTAAAATGTTCTCATTGACAACTTTGGCGAAGTGTTCTCATTACTATTTATTTAAAAAACCAAACTTTTGGATCAGAAAAAAATAGAAATCGTCACTATTGTTTTATTTTTCGTCACAAATATCGAATATTCATGAAAAATGTGACGATTGTGTTACATTTTGTCACATTTCGTAATTACAAAACCGAAAATTACGTTTTTTCATATTTAAAAATTTCTATGAATTTCCGAAAATTAAGAAATCTATATATTTGAATCTATAGCAATTTTTAAAATTTCTTCAAAATCCAAAAATCTCCAATTCCTGGAGATTACTGTATTTTTCTAAAAACCTATAATTCTTAAATTCGAATTTTTAATTTAAACAAATTAATAATCTTTAAAATTTCGATGATTTTAAATTTAATTTAAATTTAAATTTTTATTTTTATTTAAATTTAAATTTTAAGTTTTATTTTTATTTAAATTTTAAGTTTAATTTTTATTTTTATTTAAATTTAAATTTTAAGTTTTATTTTTATTTAAATTTTAAGTTTAATTTTTATTTTTATTTAAATTTAAATTTTAAGTTTTATTTTTATTTTTAAATTTTATTTATATTGCAAGTGTACAGATTATTGCACCCATTGGTTACTTACAGTACTCCAGGGGCTAAACAAGGATTAGAATTTACTAAAGCTGCCGTTGGTGGACCGCCGTCTTTTGGGACTGTTCTGGACGTCGGCGGCACTCAGCTTTCTGAGCTGGAGGGTCTGTTCCCTCTGTTTCTTGGACATGAAGAGCATCTCTACTTCGTCCAAGGAACAGCCTTTAGTTTCAGGAACGAAGAAATAGAAGAAAACGAGGCCTATGACCGTCACTCCAGCGTACAGGAAGAACGTTCCTGAAAATTACAGTATGACAAAAAAGCAAAAAAAGTCTATTTTGACAAAATAAAAAAAATTAATTTTTTTTACATAAATTTAATTTAAAAATTTGAATTTTGTCATTTGGCGTTCTGTTCTCTACGCCATATTTCTTAAATTTTGAAAAACGCAGTGTACTTTGACAAAATAAAAAAATTAACTTTTTTTTTTTACATAAATTTAATTCAAAAGTTCGAATTTTGTCATTTGGCGTTCCGTTCTCTACGCCAAATTTCTCAGATTTAAAAAAACGCAGTGTACTTTGACAAAATAAAAAAAATTAATTTTTTTTACATAAATTTAATTTAAAAATTTGAATTTTGTCATTTGGCGTTGTGTTCCCCATGTCAAGATTTTTTATAAATAATGAACGTAAACAACTTTGATGAAAGGAAAATTAACGTTTATTTCCTCCGCCAAAGTGGACTCGCATCAGAATTTTGAATGCTATCATTTGGCGTTCTGTTCCTTATACCGAAGTTTCTTTATAAATAATGAATATAATCTACTTTGGCGAAAAAAATAAATGTATATTTTTATTAAAATATATACTAATAAATTTAAATTAATTTCTTTGGCGTTCTGTTCCTAATGCTAAATTTTTCTATTTTTAATCAATATAGCCTATGTTTAAAAAAATGAAAAAAATGATCCTATTTTTATTAAGTATATACTAAGAAATTTGAATTAATTTCCTTGGCGTTCTGTTCCTTATGCTAAATTTTTCTATTTTTTTATTTATGTAGTCTATGTTAATAAAAATAAGAAAATTTTTTTCATTTTTTAAAAATAGATATATACTAAGAAATTTGAATTATTTTTTTTGGCGCTCTGTTCCTTATGCTAAATTTTTTTATTTTTTATTTATGTAGTCTATGTTAATAAAAATAAGAAAATTTTTTTCATTTTTTAAAAATAGATATATACTAAGAAATATGAATTATTTTTTTTGGCGCTCTGTTCCTTATGCTAAATTTTTTTATTTTTTATTTATGTAGTCTATGTTAATAAAAATAAGATAATTTTTTTCATTTTTTTGCGTAAGTAAATATAGATTATTAAGTTTTAATTCTTTGGCCTTCTGTTCTCTATGTCAAAGTTTTTTACGAATAGAATCTACTTTGATGAAAATGAAATTATTTTTTTTATCAAAGTAGATTTTTTATTAACAATGAAATTACCGTATTTCGTAGCTGCTTGACTGAGACTTAAGAAGGTCAAGGAGATTAGGAGATTGAAAGCCCAGTTGGTGAAAGTCGAAATAGCGACACAGGTGCCTCGGGCCCAGAGGGGATAAAATTCGGCATTCAGAACCCACGGAAGTGGAGCATATCCCGTCGAGAAACAACACAGATAAACGACCATCAGAATGATCGGAAGTGAAGTCCATTTTGTATGACAATAAACATCTGCCCATTCGTACGTTTGACCGCCGTATTTGTGGAATTCATCAGAACCGGAATTGCTACAGATGCCGCCGTCTGAATGCTTGTCTCCACCGTCCTTCGGCAGTGGCAAACAGTATCCACTTATTTTCTTACCTTTTATGGAACAGAATCCGCATTCGTCGTCGGTAACGCAGAAGTCACAGTTGGAGTACTTGCTGCAGTGCGCGAGCTTCTGCGGATCCCCTTTGGTGTAGCTGTCGTTCAGCGGAAACTTGTTCATTTCATTGATCCAGGATATATTATCCGCGGAGTCTTTGTTGATCATCAAAAACGCCCCGCCGAGGAGACACAACGACGTTATTACTCCGATGACGGAAAGCATCAGAATTATCCTTCTTCCGGCTTTTTCGATGATCGTCAAAGGCAGGAATGTGCAGATGAAGTTGACGGCGCTGGTGCCGACGCTGATCCAGATGGTGGTGTGGTCGTCCTTGACTCCGGCTGATTTGATGATGGTTCCGGTGTAGTACATGATCGTGTTGATCCCGCTGAACTGCTGGAACATCTGCAGAGCACATCCGATCAGCAGGGCCTTCCGGATGTGGGGGGTCTTCAGGATCCGGCCCAGCACGAACCCCCCGCCCCCGTGCAGCGCCGAGTCCCTCTGTTGTGCCTCCTGACTCAGCCGGATCTCCTCCGACTCGTAGTGCATCCAGTCCTCGTCCCCGTTGTAGATCCGCTTCAGCACCTCCTCACTCGCCTCCTGCCCCCGGTGCTCGTACAGCCATCGGGGACTCTCGGGCAGGAACAGGAACCCCACGAACTGGATCACCGCCGGGACTGCCGCGAACCCAAACATCAGTCTAAAACGAAGCAAAGTTACATAAACAGTAAGTACCCCGTCCTACCTCCAGCCCACGTAGTTAGGGTCCACGTAACTGAACCCTCCGGCGATAATGTTCGCCGCCATCAGACCAAACGTGATCATCAACTGGAATCCGGTCACGAGCTGGCCTCTAATGTGGGCAGGGGAGGCTTCGCTGACGTAAATCGGGACCGTCATACTCGCGAATCCAATCGCCAATCCGAGCAGAATCCTCCCGATCAACAAAATCCATCTGTTAAAAGCAGCTCCACAAATGATTGCTCCAAGACTGAAGATAATTGTCGACATTACGATCATTTTTTTTCTTCCAAGAAAATCCGCAGCAACCCCAGCGATGAGGGACCCTATCCCGGCGAACCCCGGCGTAATCGAAACAATTATTTCTTGCCATACATTCGAACTTAAATCCATTTTTTCGTCTTTTTTGACGTACAACATGGCTGCAGAAACGATTCCAGTGTCGTAACCGAAGAGGAATCCTCCAATCACCGCCATCGTCGCCAGAAGGTAGATGAATTTTCCGAGTTTAGGATTATGGGCCGGCTTCGGAACCGTCGATTCCCCTCCCGTTGCCTAGAATCCCATTTTTTAAATCCACCAAAAATCATCGAAAATCTTCAAAAAACTCACTATAGCAACTTGGACCATGTTTTAATTTTTCCTTGTGTGATTTCCAGTTCGATTTTTAATTCTGAAAAAACTTCAAAATTCAATATTTTTAAAAAATTTAAAAATGTAAAAATTCAATTTTTAAAAAATCTTATTCGAAGAGGTTTCTGAAACAAACTTTGAATTTATCCGTAGCTTATCGAGTACATAGAATCTGTGGTGAATTTTTGGAATGTTTCTGGAGCGAAAAATTTGAAAAAGTAAAATTTCATACACAGTAGAACTTGGATACAAGATACCCCCGCTATAACATATCTCGCGTTATAGCATACGGTATGAGTGAGTGAGTGAGTTTAGTTAGTTTGTCTTCAAATTTACCCCCTCTATAACATATCCTTTGTTAAAGATACGATTTGCCCGGTTCCAGGGGGTATCTTACATCTAAGTTCTACTGTAATACTACTATAAAAATGGAAATGGAACAAGTTTATTTTGAAATTGTAATACAGTATAACTCGGATATTAGATACTCCTCGCTATAACATATCTCTTGTTATAGCATACGGTATGAGTAAGTGAGTGAGTTTAGTTAGTCTGTCTTCAAATTGATCCCCTCTATAACATATCCTTTGTTAAAGATACGATTTGCCCTGTTCCAGGGGGTATCTTACATCTAAGTTCTACTGTATTATAGCGGGGGTAAATTTGAAGACAGACTAACCAAACTCATTCACACCGTATGGTATAATAAGAGATATGTCATAGCGGGAGTGTCCTATATCCAAGTTCTACTGTATATCCTTTGTTACAAGGTACGCTTTGGCCAATCCCAAGGGGGTACCTTATATCCAAGTTCTACTGTATGAAAAGACTAAAATTTAATAGAAATTGTTTTTTAAATAAATTATAGCTCATTTTGTAGGTTATTGAATGAGGATTCAGAATATATGCTTAATGTTTGGTAAATCGTTTTCTAAAACTAGAAAATCAAGTTTAAAAATGTAAAATTTTACGCACCACAGACCGAAAAAAAAACAAACTTGTTCGGTTGCCGAATTTTCGACGAAAAATTTTCAAAAACGTTTATTTATTTTAATTTAAATTAATTTTAATAATTTTTTCTGTAAAAATAAATTTTTTTATTAATTATAAATATATAATTATTTTTTAAAAAATAAACAAAAACGAATTCGTTCTTTTTTTGGAAAATTTTGGATCAATGATATTCAAAAAGTCTGTTTTCTGCTTTAATTTTATCAATTTCAATAATTCCCTTTTGTATATTAATCTGCTTTCTCCGTCGATGATGACTATCCAAGTCGTTTTAGAAAAAATTAATAACAATAAGCGAATTCACTCATTTTTAGCCAATTTTCGTTTTTTAATTTAATTTAAATTAATTTAATTTTTTTATTAATCGTAAATGTGTAATTATTTAAAAAAAATTAATAACAATAAGCGAATTCACTCATTTTTAGCGAATTTTCGTTTTTTAATTTAAATTAATTTTTCTTTGTGAAAATAAATTTTTTTATTAATCGTAAATATGTAATTATTTTAAAAAAAATTAATAACAATAAGCGAATTCGCTCATTTTTAGCCAATTTTCGGCGAAAAATTTTCGTTTTTTAATTTAATTTAATTTTTTTTGTAAAAATTAATTTTTTTATTAATTATATTATTTAATTTGCGAAAAATAATAAAAAATTCAGATTTATAGATTTTTGGATTATTTAAATTTATAAAATTTTCGATTAAAATTAAACCACAAATTTTGGATGTACTCGAAAAATTTCAAATTTTAAATAAAGTTTATTTCAGAAAAATACTTCGAATAAATTTTTTTTTACTTTTGGTTCAGTACACGCCGAATTCACGTAAAAAAGTAAAAAAGTAAAAATCAAAAAATTAAAAAAATTAAAAATTAAAAAAATTAAAAAAAATTAAAAAAGAAAGAAAATTTTTTTAAAAATTTAAAAAATTAAAAAAGAAATTAAAATTTTTAAGGGATTTAAAATTTAAAAAACCAAAAAAATTAAAAAAAAATTAAAATTAAAAAAGAAAATAATGGAAGAAAAATGATAAGCATGACACGTGGAAAATCAAGGACCAGCCAGGTTTTCAGAATCGCTGATTTTCCATTAATCTTTAGAAAAGGAAAAACGGGGAATTGTACCTGATCACTTTCAATGTAAGCTCTTGGACAAATAATTCCAACTTAAAAGTAGAGTCAGTAAAGAGATAATAAGGCCGAATTCTTTAGATTATCATTTTTGAAAAACAAAAATTACGTTTAAAAAATTCCTCAAATTCCAGAAATTAAATAAAAATATAAAAAATATAAAACTTTTAAAAATCGATTAGATGATTTTAAAAGTAAAAAAAATTGATTAAAAAGTCGAATTTTGGAGTTCTCTGGTCCTGATTGGAAAATTTTGAAAATTCGTGTTGGGACCAGTTTTTTAAATTTTCGCTGCAGGAATATATTTTTTAATAACATAACTTTAGGAATTAAAAAATTAATTAAAAAGTTGAATTTTGGAGTTTTTTGGTCCTGACTAGAAAATTTTGAAAATTTGCGTTGAGACCAGTTTTTTAAATTTTCGCTGCAGGAATATAGTTTTTAATAACATAACTTTAGGAATTGAAAAATTAATTAAAAAGCCAAATTTTGGAGTTCTCTGGTCCTGACTAGAAAATTTTGAAAAAATTCGTGTCGGGACCAATTTTTTAGACTTTCGCTGCAGGAGTATATTTTTTAATAACATAACTTTAGGAATTAAAAAATTAATTAAAAAGCCAAATTTTGGAGTTCTCTGGTCCTGACTGGAAAATTTTGAAAATTTATTTCGAAATCGTTTTTAAAATTAAAAAAATTTATTTTTAGAATTTTAAAAGTTCTATAATTTTTGATTTCGATTGGGAAATTTACATCAAGACAATTTTCTTAAAATTTCGTGATAACCGTTTTTTTTCTTGAACAGCATGATTTAAGCTCCAAATAAGCTGTTTTTAATGAGGCAAGAAAGAAACTTCGATAAGCTTCCGAAAATTCTCCAATCACTATCCTTGAATTTCATCGAGTTTCTTCTGTACAAATCTCAGAAAATTTTATTTTTACATTTTAGTTACTCATCAAGGCATACTGTAATCGTAAAATATTAATAATTAAAATTCAAAAAAATTAAAAAAAATAAATTTTTAAAATTCAAAAAAATTTAAAAAAATAAATTTTTAAAATTCAAAAAAATTTAAAAAAATAAATTTTTAAAATTTAAATTTTGAAATATTTAAAAAATAAAAAATTCTGTATAAAATTGGATTTTAGAATTATCGATTTTTGAGATATTGTTATGTATCCTAGGAAATTTTTGGAAGAAGTTTTTTATATTTTAAAAATTTTTTCGATCAACATTTTTTAGAATTCAGAAGATTTTACAACTTTTCAGAATCCAGAAGAAGCTTCTGAAATCTTTCTGAATTTAATAGAAACTGCTGGAATCTGGAAATTTCAAGGAGACTTCTAGGATTCTAAAGAATTTTATAGAAGCTTCTAGAATCTTCTAAAATTTCGTATAAAAAATTCTATAATCTTCTAGAATCTGCTAAAATCTTTTGGAAGCTTCTAAAATATCCTAAAGGCTTCTAGAATCTTCCAAAATTTCATATAAAAACTTCTATAATCTTCAAAAATCTTTTAGAAGCTCTTAGAATCTTCTAAAATTTCGTATAAAAGCTTCTATAAAATTCTAGAATTTGCTAAGATCTTTTGGAAGCTTTTAAAATGTCCTAAAGGCTTCTAGAATCTTCAAAATATCTCATAAAATCTTCAAAAATCTCATAAAAACTTTTAGAATCTTCTAAAATTTCATATAAAAACTTCTATAATCTTCAAAAATCTTTCAGAAGCTCTTAGAATCTTCCACAATTTCATATAAAAACTTCTATAATCTTCAAAAATCTCTTAAATATTTCTAAAATCTTCAAAAATTCCAGAAAAATTTCTATAATCTTCAAAAATCTTTCAGAAGCTCTTAGAATCTTCCAAAATTTCGTATAAAAACTTCTATAATCTTCAAAAATCTCATAAATATTTCTAAAATCTTCAAAAATTCCAGAAAAATTTCTAAAAATCCACGTTAAAAATAAATTTTCAAACAACTATTTTTAACTTTTATAACAATATATCTCTTACGTACTTTCTTAAATATACTTTAATTATTTTTCCAAAGGAACTTTGAAAATTCCCACGAAAAGTCCATTTTAATTTTTGTTTACAAGAAATTGAAGACATTAAAAAAGTTTCAATTTTTCTTTAAAAAATTAAATTTAAAAAAAAAATTTAAAAATTTAAAATTTAAAAAAAATAAAAAATTAAAATAAAAATTTAATTTAAAAAAAAAATTTAAAAATTTAAAATTTAAAAAAAATAAAAAATTAAAATAAAAATTTAATTTTAAAAAACTAAATTTAAAAATTTAAAATTTAAAAAAAATAAAAAATTTAAATTTAATTTTTATAAAAATCTTAGAAAATTTAAAAGTTAATTTTTAAAAAATGCAATAAATTTAAAATCAATTTTTTTTATTTTTAAAAATTTTCAATTTTTTTCAATAATGAAATTTTGAAAATTTTTTTTGTTTTTTTTTGACATGAATAATTCTTGAACTTCATCTAGATTCTTGTTTTTTGTTTCCGGTACGGTAATGAAAAAAATTAAAAATCCAACAATCGTTAATCCGCCATAGAAGAAAAAAGTTCCAAATTTCGTCATCCAGGAGCTCATACTTAAGAAAGTTAAGGAAATCAGGAGGTTGAAGAACCAGTTCGTGGCTGTAGTGAGGGCCACACAGGTGCCCCGGGCCCACAGGGGGTAAAATTCCGCATTCAGGACCCACGGAATCGGGCCTAAGCCTGAAATAAGAAAAGTAAAAAAATAAAAAAATAAAAAAACTTAAGGACAGAGGTCACAGTAAGATCTAGAAATCACAGCAAAGCTTAGAGATTACAGTAGGGTCCAGAAATTACGGTAGAATTCAGAATTTACAGTAAGATTTAAAAGTTACAATAGAATTGAGAAATTACGGTAGAATTTAGAAATTGTAGTAAATTTCAAAAATTACAGTAAAATTTGGATTACGATAGAATTTAGGACTTACAGTAAATTTCAAAAGTTACAGTAAAATTCAGAAATTACGGTAGGGATTACGGTAGAATTTAGGATTTACAGTAAACTTCGAAAGTTACAGTAAAATTCAGAAATTACGGTAGAAAACAGAAGTCAAGAGGTAAGTTTAGAATAAAGAAAAATTTAAAAATTACAAAATTTAAAAAAATTAAGACGAAAGTAGTAGTAGAAGAAAATAAAAAAAAACTTAGAGAACCCAGTACGGGCCCAAAAAATTTAAAAATATAAAAGATGAATTTAGGCGTAGGAAGAGAAATCTAAGAAGAAACTAGACATCAGAAAAGAAAACTCAAACTACAATTAAAAAATAAAAAATTCCAAATTAATTCAAAACGAGTATGAGTTAGGGTCCAGTGGGAAGAAACCTAAGAACAAAGCAAAAGCCGGAAGAAAACAGCCAAGCCTTAATCACTAAAAGTAAAAAAAATAAAAATTTAAAAGAAAATAAAAAATTTAAATTTAAAAAAATCAAAAAGATAATTTTAAAAAAATTGAAAATTAAAATGTATTCTTTAATAACTAAAAATCGAAAATTGTGGAATAATATACTAAAAAATTTTAAAAAATAATTTTAAAAAAAACTAAAAATTAAAATCTACTTTTTAATAACTAAAAATCAAAAATTGTAAAATAATATACTAAATAAAAAATTTTAAAAAATAATTTTAAAAAAATCGAAAATTAAAATCTACTTTTTAATAACTAAAAACCAAAAATTGTAAAATAATATACTAATTAAAAAACCTAAAAAACGCCTATCTTAATTATTAAAAAAATTCAACTTTTTTTAACTTTGTAAAAAAATCAAAAATTTCTCAATGATCACGTTCAAAAAAAAAATTATTTTCGAAATATTTGAAATTTCAGAAAAAAATAAAATTTAAAATTCAAGTTCTGCTGATGCTGAAACTGAATCCAGAAGTTGCCAATTATTCGGAAATTCAGATCCACGTGTTTGCCATGCGGGATTCCCTTAGGCAGTTTGGTTGGCTAAAGTTGAAAAGACAACGTGGAAAAATTAATTATTCAAAAATTACTTTTTAAAATTAGAATCTTTCAAAATTCTGTGGGAATTTTTAGAATAATGATTTCATAGAAATTTATGAATTTTTAAGAATCTTGAAAACCTGGAAATTTTTGGAACATCAAAAGGGTTTCTGAAGTCTTTAAAAAGTTCCAGAATTCTTCAAAAAAATTTCTGAAGTTTTAAAAAAAAATTCTGAAGTTTTAAAAAAAAATTCTGAAGTTTTAAAAAAAAATTCTGAAGTTTTAAAAAAATTTCAGAAGTCTTCAAAAAATTTCTGAACTCTTCAAAAAAATTGTGAAGTCCTCAAAAAAATTTTTGAACTCTTTAAAAAATTTCTGAAGTCTTCAAAAAAAATTCTGAAGTCTTCAAAAAAAATTCTGAAGTCTTCAAAAAAATTCTGAAGTCTTCGAAAAAAATTTATAACAATTTCTGAATTCTTTTGGAATCTTGTAGAAGCTTCCGGAACTTCATAGAAGCTTCTAGAAACCTTCGAAAATTTTTATATAAATTTCCGAAATCTCGAAAAAATTTCATAAGAGCTTCTGAAACTTTCTAGAATCTTGTAGAAATTTTAGAAACTTTCCGGCATTTCATAGAAGCCTTTAGAATTCTTCAACAAAATTATAGAAATTTCCACAGGATTCTAAAAATCTTCAATAAGATTCTAGAAATTTCCAGAGGATTCTAAAAACTTAGAAATCTTCAACAAGTTTTTGGAAGTTTCCACAGGATTCTAAAAATTTCTAAAAATATTCAATAAGATTCTAGAAATTTCCACAAGATTCTAAAAACTTCGAATTCTTCAACAAGTTTTTGGAAATTTCCATAAGATCTTGGTAAAGTTCTAAAAATCTTCAACAGAATTATAGAAGTTTCCACAAGATTCTAAAAACTTAGAATTCTTCAACAAGTTTTTGGAAATTTCGAGAGAATTCTAAAAACTTAGAAGTTTCCACAAAATTCTAAAAATTTCTAAAAATTTTCAACAAAATTATAGAAGTTTCCACAAGATTCCAAAAATTTAGAATTCTTCAACAAGTTTTTGGAAATTTCGAGAGAATTCTAAAAACTTAGAAATTTCCACAAGATTCTAAAAACAGAAACTTTCAACAAAATTCTAGAAGTTTCCACAGGATTCCAAAAATTTAGAATTCTTCAACAAGTTTTTGGAAATTTCGAGAGAATTCTAAAAACTTAGAAATTTCCACAAAATTCTAAAAACAGAAACTTTCAACAAAATTCTAGAAGTTTCAAAAAGTTCCTAAAATTACCACTGAATTCTAAAAAATTCTAATTCCCATAATGAAATCATAATCAAAAACCAAAAAAATTCAGATTTTTAAGTAAACAAATCTCGATTATAGATAATTTTTTCGAAGCAAACAGTAAAAATCTAATTTTAGTCCTGTTGAAAAATTAAAAATTCTCAAATGTTCATAATTTTTACGATTTTTTAATTCAGAAAAGCCCCAATTTTGAACATTAAAAACGAAAAAAGGATAATCCGATTTTTTTTGAACAAAAAAAACAAGGCAAATTTTCGAAGGTCATTTTTGAAGTTTTTACACAATCGATGATCAAAATTGCAAGTCCAAATTTTAATTTTTCGTGTTAGGACACGATTTAAGGGTCATCTTCGATTCGAAAAATTCGAATAAAATTGTCATCAATTTAGGTAAGACGGTTTTTAAAAATGCAAAAATTTTTGAATATTGTCCCAGAAAGAAAACTTCGAATTTTGAGTTTAAATTTTGAGTCATTTTGAGTCCGAATTTCGATCCTGAATTTTGAGTTTGAATTTCGATCTTGAATTTCGAGTTCGAATTTTAATCCTGAATTTCGATCCTGAATTTTAATCCTGAATTTTAATCCTACATTTCGATCCTGAATTTTGATCTTAAATTTTGATCCTAAATTTTGATTTTGAATTTTGAGTCCAAATTTTGAAAGTCAATTCCGACGTTAAAGTTTGATTTTTAACTTTGAAATCGAAATTTAACAATCAACTTTAATTTTGTTAAACTTTGATCCCAAAGTTAAAAATCAATCAACTTTAACTTTGATTTTTAACTTTGATGGTAAATTCTGATTTTGAATTTTGACATTGAAATTTGATGACCAACTTCAACCTCGACTTCGAAATTTGAAGATCAATTTCGACTTTAGACTTTGATGTCAAAGTTTGACAATCAACTTCGATATCAAACTTTAATGATCAACTTCAACCTCGACTTCGAATTTTAACAATTAACTTTGATGTCGAAATTTGAAAATCAACTTCGACTTCAGACTTTGATGTCGAATTTTAACAATTAACTTCGACTTCGAAATTTGACAATTAACTTTGATATCAAACTTTAATGATCGACTTCGACTTCAAAGTTAATCGTCGAAATTTGACGGTCAACTTTGAGGAAACGAAATTCTGAAGTCACGTGCTTACCTGTGGAGAATGAAACCAAATAAATCACCATGATGATGATAGGTAATACAGTATACTTGGTATGGCAGTAAACATCAGCCCATTCGTACGTTTCGTTTTGGAAAGAATGGAATTCGTCAGAAGCGTCAGAACTGCAGATTCCTTGAGAAGACTTCTCCGATCCGTCGGACGAAGCCAGAGGGAGACAGTAACCTTTGGATTTAATGGTTTTAGAAGAGCAAAATCCACATTTGTCGTCAGTTACACAGTAGTCACAATTACTGAAATAAAATTTTCAAAAAATTAAAAAAATTTTAAAAATTTCAAAAATTAAAAAATTTTAAAAATTTCCATAGGATTCTGGAGGAATTTAAAAAAATAAATTAACCTATATTTGCTGCAGTGGATAAGCTTGGAAGTGTTAGTTAACGACAGTGGCATTTCCCATGTGTTAGTTACTTCAGCGGAATCTTTATTAATCAACAGGAAAGCTCCGCCCATCAAGCTCAGACTCACGACGACTCCGATGATGCTCGACAACAGGATAATCCGACGACCTGCTCTCTCAATCTGAAATGGATTTCACGTACAAATCAGATGTAAATCCAAATATGAATCATCCATCATTTCAACACAAATTCACAGAGGATTTCATATATAAACCGCACATGAGCCAGTATATGAATCCATGACTCGGTGGTTGATTTCATATATGATTTTATATATGAATTTGTACAATAACTTGTGAAAAATAAACCTACGATGATGAAAGGCAGGAATGTGCAGATGAAGTTGACGGCGCTGGTGCCGACGCTGATCCAGATGGTGGTGTGGTCGTCCTTGACTCCGGCTGATTTGATGATGGTTCCGGTGTAGTACATGATCGTGTTGATCCCGCTGAACTGCTGGAACATCTGCAGAGCACACCCGATCAGCAAGGCCTTCCGGATGTGGGGGGTCTTCAGGATCCGACCCAGCACGAACCCCCCGCCCCCGTGCAGCGCCGAGTCCCTCTGCTGCGCCTCCTGACTCAGCCGGATCTCCTCCGACTCGTAGTGCATCCAGTCCTCGTCCCCGTTGTAGATCCGCTTCAGCACCTCCTCGCTCGCCTCCTGCCCCCGGTGCTCGTACAGCCATCGGGGACTCTCGGGCAGGAACAGGAATCCCACGAACTGGATCACCGCCGGCACTGCCGCGAACCCAAACATCAGTCTAAAACGAAGCAAAGTTACATAAACAGTAAGTACCCCGTCCTACCTCCAGCCCACGTAGTTTGGGTCCACGTAACTGAACCCTCCGGCGATAATGTTCGCCGCCATCAGACCGAATGTCAACATCAACTGAAAACACGTGATCAGTTTTCCTCTAATATGTGTTGGGGCGCATTCGCTGACGTAAATCGGGGCCAACATGCTGGCAATCCCGATGGCTAATCCTAGGAGGACTCTTCCGCCGAGCAAAACATATCGATTCCAAGCAGCTCCACAGATGACAGCTCCGCCGGTGAAGACAACAGTGGAGTACACAATTAACGTTTTTCTTCCAAATTTGTCCGCTCCAGGACCTGCAAGAAGAGATCCGATTCCTGCGAATCCTGGAGTCACGGAAACTATGATTTCTTGCCATACGTCAGAATCCAGACCCATGGAGTCGTCTTTTTTGACAAACAACATCGTCGCAGAAACGATCCCCGTGTCGTAGCCGAACAAAAACGCCCCGATCACCGCCATCGAAGCCAGCAAGTAGACGAATCCCCCGAGTTGAGGAACATGTGGAGGCTTCTGATTTCCAGAATCCGTCCCCGAAGTCTAGAAAAATTTAATTTTAAACATTTTTTTCAAACAACTCACAATTGCCACTTGGACCATCGTCTACAGAATCCAAAAACCCGTGAAATCGAGATCCTAAAGTTTTTTGATTAATTTATTATAGAAATTTTAATTTTCGAATCGCAACATGGAGCAGAAAACACGCGAACGAAAGCAGTAGGAGATTTATGAACACCAAACACAAAGTTGAAACAACCACGCTTACGAAACTCTGGACAAAGGTTCGAACTTTCGGGACAAATTCTAAAAATTCTCAATATAGTTTGATATAAATTTTCTAGAATATTCTAAAAAGATCCAGATTATCATATATTTGTCTAAAAACTCAATATAGTTTGATATAAATTTTTTAGAATATTCCAAAAAATTCAAATTACAATATATCTAAAAAATCCTAATATAGTTTAATGTAAATCTTTCTAGAATATTCCAAAAAAATTCAAATTATAATATGTCCATCTAAAAACTCAATATAGTTTGATATAAGTCTTTCTAGAATATTCTAAAAAAATTCAAATTATAATATATCTATCTAAAAACTCAATATAGTTTGATATAAATTTTCTAGAATATTCCAAAAAGATCCAGATTATCATATATTTGTCTAAAAATTCTCAATATAGTTTGATATAAATTTTTTAGAATATTCCAAAAAATTCAAATTATAATATGTCCATCTAAAAACTCAATATAGTTTAATATAAATTTTCTATAATATTCCAAAAAGATCCAGACTATGATAGATCTATCTAAAAACTCAATATAGTTTGATATAAATTTTCTAGAATATTCCAAAAAAATTCAAATTACAATATATCTAAAAAGTTCTAATATAGTTTAATATAAATTTTCTAGAATATTCCAAAAAGATCCAGATTATGATAGATCTATTTAAAAACTTAATATATTTTAATATAAATCTTTCTAGAATATTCCAAAAAATTCAAATTATAATATATCTAAAAAGTCCTAATGCAGTTTAGTACGAATTTTTAAAATATTCTAAAAAATTCCAGATTATGATAGATTTGTCTAAAAAGCTCTCATATAGTATGAGGCGGATCTTTCCAGGATGTTCCAGAATCCCCTACAGTAACCGAAATTAATCCACAAAAAGGGCACACGTCACGGACTTTACAAAAATCGACAATTATCGGAATCGGCCAATTTTAATATAATCAATTTTTAAGAATTTTCGACTTTAGAAAGTTCGAAAGCCTTGGATTCAGCGAAGAAACGCCTTCTCTGGTCCTTGTCCATGAAGAGAGCTTCGATTTCGTCGAGGCTCTTCCCCTTCGTTTCGGGCACGAAAAAAACAAAAATCAAAGCCCCACAGAAGGTTATCAACGCATAGAAGAAAAACGTCCCAAATTTGGTCAGCAGCTCTGTCAATGTCAAGAACGTCAAAGAAACAATCAAATTCAGAAGCCAGTTCGTGGCTGTCGCGAGGGCCACACAGGTGCCCCGGGCCCACAGGGGGTAAAATTCCGCATTCAGGACCCACGGCACAGGCCCCATTCCTGTAAAATTAAATCATTAAAAAATTTAAAATATATTTAACAAAAATTAAATAGAATGAAATTTTTAGAAGTTTTCAAAATTTTAAATGTTTTTATTTAAGTTTAGAAAATTGTGGAATTTTCTATAATATTTTCGAAGATTTTAAAAACTTGTAAAATTCCCAAAAATTTCTACAGTATTTTCGAAAATTCCAGAAGTATTTACAGTACTTCAGGAGATTCCAAAGATTTCTACAGTATACTAGAGAATTTCACAAACTTCTACAGTATTTCCAAAGATTCTAGAAGTTTCTACAGTACTCTAGAAGATTCCAAAGATTTCTACAGTATGCTAGAAGATTTCACGAACTTTTAGAGTATCTTCAAAAATCCCAGAAACTTCTACAGTATGCTAGAGAATTTCACAAATTTCTACAGTATTTCCAAAGATCCCAGAAACTTTTACAGTATCTTTAAAAATTCTAGAGACTTCTACAGTATGATAGAAAATTTCACAAATTTCTACAGTACTTTAGAAAGCCCTACAGTATCTTCAAAGATCCCAGAAACTTTGCAAAATTAAAGTTAATTTAAAATTCCAAAAATACTTACCAGAAGCGAAGAAAAGCAAATAAATGACCATAATAGCGATGGGCAAAGCAGTGTACTTGGTGTGACAGTAGACATCGGCCCATTCGTATTCGGTTTGGTTGAAGTACCCTAAGGCACAGAATCCGGTGGAACTAGCCTTGTCTTCGTGGTCTTTGTTCATCGGGAGACAGTATCCCGGGACTTTGCCGACTGCAGCAGGAGCACAGAATCCACATCTGTCGTCCGTCACGCAATAATCACAATTACTAAAAATTTTTAATATTCTACAAATAAAATTTAAATATTTTAGAAGTTTTCAAAAACTTTGGAAACCTAATTTTAAAATATTTTAATTTTTCATTGGATTCTGAAAAAATTAAAAGTTTCTATAATACTTCGAAATTTTGGAATTTTTATTTTATCTTGGAAAATTCTAGAAATTTTTGGAAATTTCCAAAGACTTTAGAATTCTCTATTAAATTTCGTAGCCTTAGATTGAGATTCTGAAGGTTTTAGGAATTTCCCAGAATCTAGTAGAGGATTCTGAAATCTTTGAAATTCTTATAAAACCGTTTTAGAAGTCTCCATAAAATCCTTCGAAATTTTGGAATTTTTATTTTATCTTGGAAAATTCTAGAAATTTCCAAAAGCTTCGGAATTCTCTATTAAATTCTGGAGCCTTCGATTGAGATTCTGAAGGTTTTAGGCATTTCCCAGAATTTAGTAGAGGATTCTGAAATCTTTGAAATTCTTATAAAACCATTTTAGAAGTCTCCATAGAATCCTTCGAGATTTCAGAATCTTCTACCAGATTCTAGAAATTTCCAAAAACTTCAGAATCCTATATTAAATTCTGCAGCCTTCGATTGAGATTCTGAAAAATTTTCAGAATTCTAAAAAGTTCAAGAATTTTCAACAAGACTCTGAAAAATTCTAAAAGTTATTAGATCTCGAAAAAATTCTAAAATTTTTCCTAGAATTCCAATAAAATGAAAAACGAAAGATTAAAGTTATCAATAAATGTGAAAAAAACGTGAATGCAGCATGTGAAACATGTTTTTTGATAACACCAAAAATCCGACCTGTGACTCGAGCAATGTCCGTAATTTTCGACATTTTCATCGAATACAGTAGAGTTCGAGGGGTTGATGAGGGTCTTGACTGTGTCGTCGTTGACAAGCAAAAAAGCCCCGCCCATCAGACAGAGACTAAAGACGACTCCGAGACTCGAAACGATGAGCATCTTTTTTCTTCCTAATCTGTCCACCAAAAACAAAGGAATCAACGTTCCTCCGAAATTCACTCCTGAAGCAATTTTCAAATGTAATTAATTGGTCATACGGTAATTAATTCACTCCTGAAGCAATTTTCAAATGTAATTAATTGGTCATACGGTAATTATTCCCTGTGGCATTTGATTCCTTATTTCGTAATTTTGTAAAAATTGATGCTTAAAGTTCGAAATTCGGACTTTTCGCGGCGAAACACAACTCAAAAGTAAAATTTAAATTGAGCAACTTTAAATACAATTTTTTAAATAAAAAAATCTAAGAACCACGTCATAATATGGAAAATTTAAAATTTATATTATCAAAATTGACCGTCAAATTTCGAAATCAAAGTTAATTGTCAAATTTTAAATTCAAAATTCAAAGTCAAAGTTAATCATCAAAATTCGACTTCAAAATTCAAAGTCAAAATTGATTGACTATCAACTTCGAGATTAAAGTTTGGCTGTCAACTTTGAGGTCGAACTTTGTCAAACTTTAATTTCAAAGTTGATTGTCAAAATTAGATCTCAAAGTTGATTGGTTTTGAAATTTGAAATTAGTTTGAAAAAATTAGATCTCAAAGTTGATTGATTTTGAACTTTGAAATTAAAGTTTGAAAATGTTCAATCTCAAAGTTGGTAGTCAAAATTAAATCCCAAAATTGTTAAAGTTCAATCTCAAAGTTGATTGATTTTGAAATTTGAAATTAAAGTTTGAAAATGTTCAATCTCAAAGTTGGTAGTCAAAATTAAATCTCAAAATTGTCAAAGTTCGACCTCAAAGTTGATTAATTTTGAACTTTGAAATTAAAGTTTGAAAATGTTCAATCTCAAAGTTGATTGTCAAAATTAAATCCCAAAATTGTTAAAGTTCAATCTCAAAGTTGATTGATTTTGAAATTTGAAATTAAAGTTTGAAAATGTTCAATCTGAAATTTAACTGCCAAAATTTGACCTTAAAATTGATCTTCAAAGTTCGATTTCAAAGTTGATTATGAAATTTCGACTTCAAAATCGAAATTTGCATTTTTCTTTTTGAGATTGTAAGTTGTTTTTATTTCAAAAATTTGCTTTATTTAAATCCACAGAACTTAATATGTGAATTTTTCGAAATAGAATAAAATTGTTAACATCATCTGTTAGATCGTCGTGAGGTTTCTGGTCCACGTGAAGATGAGAAATTAATACAAATTTATTTACTGAGCTTGGAAGCGCGAGATACAAAGCAACTCCAATAATTATTGCGTAATCAAATAATTTCTCATCACCCTATGACTGTAAATTCTCGTTGATCCTCAGGGTATTTCCCTTCAGGACCATTATTGTGTAAATTTTCGCTTAAATGAATACGTGCACGATCCAATAAAAATTTATTCGAAAGTTCTAGTCCCAAGTGGAAAAAGTAATTTTCTTTCCCTTCGGGACCATTATTGTGTAAATTGTTGCTTAAATGGATACGTGCACGATCCAACAAAAATTTATTCGAAAGTTCTGGTCCTGAGTGGAAAAAGTATTTTTTCCTTTCCCTTCAGGACCATTATTGTGTAAATTTTCGCTTAAATGGATACGTGCACGATCCAACATTATCATACAACAAAAAAGTCCAAATTTCGACTTTGATCGTCAACTTTGATAAAACTGATTTTTTTCGACTTTCTTAATGATTGGATTAGTCAAATACGACAATCAAGTAGCCAAAAATTTATCTAAAATTTTTTTTATTTTTTTAATTTTAAAAAATTTATTTTTTGTTTTTTTTACATTCTAAAATAAAAATCATGTTCAAAAAAATTGATTTAAAAAAATTTCGAAATCGAAGAAAATTGAAAAAAAACAAATGCTCTAAGGAATCAAAATCCTGGAGGATCGATTACCGTATAATTTAATTAATAATTAAAATTTAAAATTTACCAGAAGTAATGACGGAAAGCCAAATCGTAGTCCTGTTGTCTTTGACTCCGGCTGCCTTGATTATCGTCCCTGTGTAGTACCTAGAATTTAATTAATATTAAAATAATTTAAAAAAAATTAAATTAAAAATATTTTAAAATTATTTAAAAAAAATTAAATTAAAATTATTTTAAAATATTTTAAAATAATTTAAAAAATATTAAATTAAAATTATTTTAAAATATTTTAAAATAATTTAAAAAAAATTAAATTAAAAATATTTTAAAATAATTTAAAAAAAATTAAATTAAAAATATTTTAAAATTATTTAAAAAATATTAAATTAAAATTATTTTAAAATATTTTAAAATAATTTAAAAATATTAAATTAAAAATATTTAAATAATTTTAAAAATATTAAATTTAAATTGTTTTAAAAATAATTAAAAATTATTTCAAAAAAATATTAAATTGGAAATAATTTTTTTCGTTAAAATTGTTCGAATTTTAAAAATCCGGAAAATTCTAATTTTTCAAACAACTTTAGTGTTTTGAATCCTTACATAATTGTGTTGATTCCTCCGAGTTGCTGGAATGCCTGGAGGGCACATCCGATAATTAGGGCTCGTCGAATGTGTTTTGTTGTCAAAATCCGTCTCAGTACGTCGTTATTTGCTGTAAAAAATTTAATAAAAAATGATATCAGAAAAATTAAAAAATAAAGTCAAATTTTAATTTAAAAAAAAATCAAAATTGATCATGACGAAATATTTAAATTTTTTTAAATAAAAAATTCCAAATTGAAGAAAATCGGTCTTACAAAGAATGATGTTCGCCAGTCCTAGTTGAAAAAAAAATATTATTCGTGTCAGGACCGGTATTTAGAATTTTTTAACTGGAGTTAGTATTATGGAAGTTCCTAAGTAAAAGTAAGTTGGTTCTGTCACGAAAAAAGTTTAAATTTTCGTCAACTTATTTCACAATCTTAAAGATCATTCGTGTCAGGACCATTTTTTGGAATTTCATCTTAGAAAATCAAAGAAACTTTAAAGTAAAAACAATTTTGGTCCCGTCACGAATGTCTAAAAAATCACCAACTTATTTCACAATCTTAAAAATCATTCGTGTCAGAACCATTTTTGGAATTTCTTTTTAAATAGTAAAAAATTTAACAAATAAATATCGATTTTGTCAAAAATGATTTTTGATTAATTTTTTAACCACGAATTTGATCAACCCTACTGTAATTAATGAATACCTTTTTTCTCGAGTTTTTCTTGTTCCAGAGCAGCTTTGATTTCTGCCAATTCGTACTCGACCCAGACATCGTCTCCATTGTAAATTTTGACCAGAATCTAAAAAAAATTCTAAAACATTTAAAAAAATCTAAAATAAAAAAATTTAAATTTAAAAAATAAAGAAATTTAAATTTAAAAAATAAAAAAATTCAAATTTTAAATTTTAAAATAAAAAAAAACTAAAAAAATGTGAAAAATGTGAAAAATAAAAAGGAATTTAAAAAATTCAAAAATTCAAAAATTTTCAAAAATGTGAAAAATAAAAATAAATTTAAAAAATTAAAAAATTCTTAAAAAGTGAAAAATAAAAATAAATTTAAAAATTTAAAAATTCCTATAAATGTGAAAGGTAAAAATAAATTAAACAAATTAGAAAAATTCTTATAAATGTGAAAAATAAAAATAAATTTAAAAAATTTAAAAAAAAACAAACATTTCTGGCGATCATCTCTCCTTTGTGCTTCAGAAGCCATCGGGGACTCTCGGGCAAAAACAGGAATCCGACGAACTGGATCACCGCCGGCACTGCCGCAAATCCGAACATTAATCTAAAATTAAAATATGTAAACTGTATCTTTATTTTTCTAGTAAAAATCATTGTATTTGTTTTTTTAATCTTAATAGTTGGTTTTTGATGAATATAATCCAATATATTATTAGATTACTGTAAAACAGAGAACCTAAAATGATAACCTGAATATCAGGAGGTATAAAGTACGGTATAACATGGGTGAAATTCCTAATTGTGTTGTGTAGAAGTTATATAATAATTTTTATCCTTCTTATTTTTCTAGTAAAAATCATTGTACTTCCGTTTTCTATCTTAACAACGACAAAATTTCATGAATGTCAAAAAGGATTTTCATAAATTAGCGAAATTAAAAATGAACTTTGTACAAAATTATTCCGAAATCAATTTCCAAAAATTTTCTGAATCAATGAATTAAAATAATTCCAAGTTTTGGAAAATTCTAGAACCTTCTGAAAAAATTTTATAAAAATTTCGAAAATTTCTATTAAATTTTGAAAGAATTTTTATAAAATTTTTGAATGTTTTAAAATTTTTTGAAAATTTTAGATGTTTTTTGGGAATTTCAGAATCTCTTACTGGGTTTAGGAAAATTTTCAGAAGAGTCTTATTGAAATTTCAGAATTTTTAATTTGATTTTAGATGTTTTTTGGAAATTCCAGGGACTTTCGCTGGATTTCGGAAAGCTTCCAGAAGAGTCTTATTGAAATTTGAGAATTTTTAATTTAATTTTAAATGTTTTTTAGAAATTTTAGAATCTTTTACTGAATTTCGGAAAGCTTCCAGAAGAGTCTTGTTGAATTTTCGAAATTTTCTACGTGATTCTAGAACTTTCTGTGAAATTTTCACTTTTTTGTCAAATTTTTTCCAAATGACCAAACCTCCATCCTATGTTGTCGGGGTCGATGTAGCTGAAGCCTCCGGCAATTATGTTCGCAGCCATTTGTCCGAACGTGATGGCGGCGTTGCAGAAGGTCAACAAAGCCCCTCTGATGTGCTTCGGTGAACTTTCGCTGACGTAGATGGAAACTATCATGCTTGAAAATCCTATCGCGATCCCGAGCAACATCCGTCCGAAGAGCAGGACCCATTTGTCGAAGGCACTTGCACACAGTACGGCTCCGAGTGTGAAAACAGCTCCAGAAACCAAAATTACAGGTTTTCGTCCAAATTTATCCGAAACAGGTCCTGCAGATAAAGCTCCCAAAATCGCGAATCCCGGAGTTATCGCCACAATCAACTCCTTCCAAAAATTCGACAAAGGCTGCATATCCGAATTATTGTCCACATACAACATCGCCGAAGACACTATCCCAGTATCATATCCAAACAAAAATCCCCCAACCGCCGCCGTAATCACCAAAATCGCCGTGAAACTGTTCAACGACGGCCTCCTCGACGGATTCATCGACGGCCTCCTCGACGGGTTCATCGACGGTCTCCTCGACGTATTCATCGACGGATTCATCGACGGATTCATCGACGGCCTCCTCGACGTATTCATCGACGGATTCATCGACGAACAATTAATTCCGGTTTCTGTCTGAATTAAGCAATAAATAAAACATCAAATTAAAGTACTTACAGTAATAGCACTAATTACCGCCATTTATCTGGAAAAGTTAATCGATTAATCGTGGAAAAATAAAAAAGATAAAAATCCAAATAGAAGCCTGTGTCACTCTAGAACAAGTGTGAATTGATTTTTGTCCAGTAGTCCCAGACTGAACCAAAAAAGTCAATTATTCGCGATAAAAATATTAAATAGTTTTTTAAGTATAAAAATAATTTAAAAAAAATAATCTTTTTAAAATAAAAAGTTAATTATTTTTTTAAATAAAAATATTAAATGATTTTTTATAAAAACGAAAAAATTTTAAAATAAAAATAACAAAAAAATGATTTTTTTAAAATAAAAATATTAAATAATTTTTTTTAAAAATAATAAAAAAAATAATATAAAAAATAAAAAAGATGATTTTTGGCTAAAAAGAGAAAAAAACAATTTTTTCAATAAAATGTTAAATAATTTATTTTATAGAAAGTTTTTAATTTTTTATAAAAAATTTGATATTTTTATTTTAAAAAAATTAAATATTTTATTTTTTATAAAAAATTAAGTTTATTTTCGAAAAAATTAAAATTCTTATTTTTTATTAAAAAATTAATTTTTTTATTTAGAAAATTAAATATTTTTTTTATAAAAAATTATTTTCAAGAAAAATTAAAATTTCCGTTTTTTACTTTTTATATAAAATTAATTGATCAATAAGTTGAAAATAATGTCCGATAAAAAGATGAAGGAAAAATAATCATTAAAAATTGGTAGTCTACGGAAGGTCTCTTTTTAGAACCTTCCAGAGAAAAATCAGCACGTGTCTCTTGTTTCAAAAAACAAATTTTTCGAATAATTTTTTTATTTAAATTTTTCAAATAATTTTTTTATTTAAATTTTTCGAATAATTTTTTATTTAAATTTTTCGAATGTTTTTTTTATTTAAATTTTTCGAATATTTTTTTATTTAAATTTTTCGAATAATTTTTTTAATTTAAATTTTTCAAATAATTTTTTATTTAAATTTTTCGAATAATTTTTTTATTTAAATTTTTTGAATAAAATTATAAAATAACACCCAAAATTTCAAGTTTTAATAATTTGGCAAATATTTTGGAAATTCGAAAAACCAAATAAACATAAAATTTCGTACTTTTCGGTCTTAACTGGAAAAGTTCCAAAAATTCGTGCTGGGACAATTTTTCTAAAATTTCGTTGTAGGATTTTCTTTTTTAAATCATGAATTCAGAATCTGTTTGATGATTTTTGAGCTTAAGAAATTTTAAATATGAAATTTCGTACTTTTCCGTCTTAACTTGAAAAGTCCTAAAAATTCGTACTAAGACAATTTTTTTGAATTTTCGTTGTAGGATTTTTTTTAATCATGACTTCAGAATCTGTTTAATGATTTTTTGAGCTTAAAGAAGCACGTGAAAGTGAAATTCCGGTTTTCAACCTTTACCGAAAAATTCCAAAAATTCACCCCGATCGTTTTCCAAAAATTATACATTTTTTAAAAACAAAAATAAAATTAGAAATTTTTCAAAAAATTAAAAAAATTGTTTTTCAAAGAAACAATAAAAATTTTGAATAAAAAAAAAATTTTATTTATCAAGAAAAATGAAACAAATCACAAAAAATTAAATAAATTCAAATTTAAAAAACTTAAATTTAAAAAAAATAAAATTCTAAAAAATTCAAATTTAAAAAAATAAATTTAAAAAAAATAAAATTTAAAAAAAATTCAAATTTAAAAAAAATAAATTTTTTAAAAAATTTAAATTTTACAAATCTTTAATCCGATCCAGATACTGAAAATTAAACATCTTCTGGACGTCTACCGTAATCCTGACGATTCTGAATTTCCTTTTTTCATCAAAAATATATTTATTAAAAAAATAATTTTTTAGTTTCAAAATTTTATAAAACTTTTTTAAACTTTAAACAAACGGATTTTGTGGATTATCTTACTTCAAAAAAAAGTCAAAATTTAATTATAAATTTTGAATTAAAAAAAATTTATAAATAAAATATTTTTGAAAACTGACCGTGAAAAAATTTTTTTTAATAACTTTGAAAATCGGAACGGATCTGGCCGATCTGGATCTGCTTCAAGTAATCTCCATCTTGAATCTCCAAAAAAACCTCCTATTGCCTGAGGAAACACGGCACAGGTCTGGATTTCCTCGACGAAGATCCCCAACGATCATCCTCAAAGTGAATTTGCTGAATTTTGTGAATTAAAAAGTAAAAAATGAATGAAAAACTTGATCAAATCCTGTTTCGTCAATTACGTAATCCTCCAAAAAATAGAAAAAATAAAGAATATTAAAAAAAGGAAAATATAAAAATTATTAAAATGTGGAAATTATTAAAAAATTAAAACATAAAAATATATAAATTATAAAAATATGGAAATTATGAAAAAATACAAATTATAAAAATGTAGAAATATGAAAAAATATAAATTATGAAAAAATATAAATTATAGAAATATGGAAATATGAAAAAATATAAATTATAAAAATATGGGAATTATAAAAATGTGGAAATATGAAAAAATATAAATTATAGAAATATAAAAATTATGAAAAAATATAAATTATAAAAATATGGAAATTATGAAATATAAATTATAAAAATATTAAAAATATGAAAAAATACAAATTATAGAAATATGGAAATTATGATTGGGTGTTTTGGGATTATTCAAAAAAACTACAAAAGTGAACTTTGATAGTGATTGAATAATTGAGGTTTAGTCACTATTTATAAACAATACTAGACAAGGACTTCTCGAAGAAGTATTTAATGTTGGTCAAATATTTACAAAAAATGTGACAATTATTTCACATTTTTGTTACAGTAAGCAATTGTTACAAAATCGTACGTAATAATAATATTCACTTTTGTTACTACACAAAAAATTATAATTTTTAGCTTAGTAACGAATGAAAATTATTACTATTTTGTTACAATTTTTGTCACAAATGCCAAATATTCACGAAAAACATGACGACTATGTTACAGTAAGCAATTGTTATAAAATCGCACGTAATAATAATATTCACTTTTGTTACTGCACAAAAAATTATAATTTTTAGTTTAGTAACAAATGAAAATTATTACTATTACTTGTGATTTCCGTCACAAATGCCAAATATTCATGAAAAATGTGACAATTCTATCATATTTTTATCCAAGTAAGTAATTGATACAAAATCGCACGTAATAATAATATTCACTTTTGTTACTACACAAAAAAGTATACTTTTTAGCTTAGTAACGAATGAAAATTATTACTATTACTTGTAATTTCCGTCATAAATGCCAAATATTCACGAAAAATGTGACAATTCTGTCATATTTTTATCCAAGTAATTGTTATCCAGCCAAAAGTTACGCTTTTTTGTGTGTAGGAAATTCACGACAAAAGTTAATTCCACATCCCGCAACAGTCGGAACTCGATCAACATCCAAAATTTCCGGAAAAACCGGCCAAAATGGTCTTTAATCATGTTCGAAAATCTCGAAAACATTGTAATCAGAAAAATTGACATTCAAAAGTTGAATAATATTTATTTTTCTTCAAAAATAATTAAACATAAAGTTTGATTCAAAAAGTCCTCGCTTACAAAACCGATTTTTAAAAAACGAAAACAAACATATTTCAAAAAATTCCGATCTTTGTTGTTTTTCGTGTTTTCTCGTTTCTGAGGGAAAGCGAGTGTTTACCTGTTTAGTTATCATAGTACTTTTGATAACGAACAAAAGAGAATCAGGATCAGAATTAGTGTTGTGGACAGATAATCTCCACGACTATGGATATCTAAGACATTCGAAATTAAATAATTTTCTGTTTTCACTAAAAAGTGTAAAAAGAAAAAATAAAAGACGTGGTGTGTTTCCTCGATCTTGTGATATTATACTATAACATAATTATTGTGGACAGATAATCTTCACGACTAAGGATATCCAGAACATCCGAAATTAATCGGTTTTCTATCTTCATCAAGAAATATAAAAAAAACTAACATGATGTATTTTCTAGATGTTGTGATATTATACTATAACATAATTATTGTGGACAGATAATCTTCACGACTAGGGATATTCAGAACACCCTAAATTAATCGGTTTTCTATCTTCATCAAAAAGTATAAAGGGAAACACTAACTGATGTGGTGTGTTCTTTGAGAGTTGTGCTATTATATCATAATATTGTTGTTGTGGGCGTGTAGTCTCCATAACCAGGAATATCCCGAGGCTAATCAGTCTTTTCTGTTGTTATTGAAGGGTAAAAAAAAAACAATAACTGACGTAAAGTGTTTTCTGAGCGTTGTGTTATTATACCATAATATTGTTGTTGTGGGCGTCTAGTCTCTACAACTAAGGATATTTAAAACACCCGAGGCAAATCGGTCTGCTCTGTCCTAACTGAGAAGTGTAAAAGGAAACAAATTACGTCACATCAGTGCTCTTTGAGTATTGCACTATTATATCATTAATATCGTTTTACATTACTGTGTCTAGTGCTCTGGATAAAGACAACTGTTGGGTCAGACACTATCTATTTGAATGGAAGCTTGTATAACTTTGGTCCCGAAGGGAAATACCCTGAGGATCAACGAAAGGCGTACGATTGCGGGTTGGCGGGGATTTAAGGATATTGCGAAATATTTTTGCAAAAATTATTTTTGTATCTCGTGCCTTTGGTTCTATAAAGTTTTTTTTATATATTTCTCGTCTACATGCGGATCAGGAACCCCTAATCACGATCCAACAAAAACAAACATTAAATGTCTGAAAAGTTCTAGAAATGAACAAAATTTAAAAATTGATAATCTTATACAATTAATATTGTTCCATTATTGTCCTATACTGCCGTGTCCAGCGCTCCGGATAAAAAAATAAAATTACGATAATAAAGAAAACAAGAAAGAAAAAGTTCAACAATTCTAAGATCAAAGTAACCTTAAATTGATTACAGCAACTTTTTATAAACATAATTTTCATTCAGAACTTATATGTTAACACAATTCGGATGATTTTCAGAATCTGTATTCAGAAAAGTTTATATATGAAAATTAAGCATTTTTGGAAAAGTTTATATATGAATTTTAAACATTTTCGGAAAAGTTTATATATGAATTTTAAACATTTTTGGAAAAGTTTATATATGAAAATTAAGCATTTTCTGAAAAGTTTATATATGAAAATTAAACATTTTCGGAAAAGTTTATATATGAAAATTAAGCATTTTCTGAAAAGTTTATATATGAAAATTAAGCATTTTCGGAAAAGTTTATATATGAATTTTAAGCATTTTTGGAAAAGTTTATATATGAATTTTAAGCATTTTCGCAAAAGTTTATATATGAAAATTAAAATTTCATTTTTCAGATTTCTTTTATATAAAATATCCAGAAAGTAAACTCAATATGAAAGCCATGAATTCTATGGAATACTCATTACTTAGAATTAGGAACATTTTTATCGATAAACGGAACCATTTCGATATATGGAAAAAATTAAAGGTCCTTTGGGAATTCCGAAACCAAACTAATTCCAAAATTAAATCGATTATAATTTTTTATTCAAAACAATTTCGAATTAAAATATTATAAATAATCCTTAAAATCAATTTTCCGAAAATTTAAAATTCTTTATTTTTCAGATTTTTTTTATGTAAAATATTTGAAAAAAGTAAACTCGATATCAAAGCCATGAATTCTATGGAATATTTATTACTTAGAAACATGTTCATCAAAAAATGTAGCCGATTCGATATATGAAACTATTAAGATAAAAAACAAACAATTTTACTTTGTTATTGTTTTTACATAGTATTGTCAAATACAAAATAAAAATTAAATACAAAAACAATAACAAAATATAATTGTTTGTTTTGTATCGCTTAATACTGCACTTGGACGTGTCGGTTACTGCCCATTGCAGCGAAATTTTGGAAGCACCGTTGTTGAGTTTTGGAAAATCCATGATAAATCTTAATTCGATGCTGATTTTATTTTTTTCTCATGTGAGCGGTGAATTTTCGTTAAAAATGCATCGTTAGATTATTTAAAATACATAATGAAAATTAGAATAACGATGATATTGCATATAATTGTACAATTATGTTTATATAAGTAATTACAAATACACACCGTCATTCTAGTGGTTTCAGTAATGAGAACGATCAATTTTCGAAGTGAATTATGATAATATGGTGAAAGTAAACACTATATGATGTCAACTTTGATCACATGCCGCAAATATCCACTGCACGATGTGTAATGTGAATATATAATCAAAAAGATCAGTATCTGTTGTAAAATGCTACTACATGTCGCAAAATAGTCACTATATAATACAATGTATGATTGTGTAACGAAAACTATTAGTATTTGGTGTGAATTATAATTGTATGATCATAATATGTAATATATAGCGCAAAATATGGTTATTTGATCGAACAGATAGTATTTGTCATGAAATATGATAATATGACGCAAAATAGCCACTATATGATACAATATGAGATTGTGCGGTCGAAATAATCACTATATGATGTGAAATATGATTATATGAATACAATAATCACTATATGATGTGAAATATATTTATATGACTACAATAATCACTATATGATTGTGAATTATATTTATATGACTACAACAATCACTATATGATGTGAATTGTGTTTATATGACTACAATAATCACTATATGATGTGAATTCTGATTAAATAACACACCTTGATTACTATTCAAAGTATATTGCAATCATATAGCCAAAGTAATCAGTATATGATGTAAACTTTGATTACATTGCATGAAATGATCATTATATTATGTGAAGTATGATTACGTCGTGAAAATTGTCAGTATTCGATGAAAATTATGATCACATAACTACTATTTGATGTGGATGATGATTACATGACTAAAATAACATCTCTTTATTTCGAAATTACATTACATAACTTATTTCAATATAAAGGAGAATTTTTTCATTTTTTTTCAGTTGCAAAAATGGTCTCATCTTCCGATATTACTCGTGTTTGTAATTCTCTTCGAAAACTTTATTCTGATCGTCCTCGGGATCGGGATTTCCTCATCAACTATATCCAAGACGAATTCGCCAGAAATAAAAACAATCCAAATCTGGCTCAAATCACCAATCAAATGGTTTGGGCTCTTCAGCAATCAGAATTCGTAAGTGTTCATCAGAGCTGTTGAATTCGAACTTATTTGTTAAGTTAGAAATTTGACAAATCCAAAGATTTCGAAAATCTACAGTTGATTTTCATCGATAATTTTAAAAATTTAAATTTCAGCGTCTCAAAGCATATGCCGACGTAAAATTGAAGGATCTTCGTTAATGATTATTCCGAAAATACCGTAATTTGATGTTTATTTGTCAAATAAAATTGAAAATATTTAATTTTTTTAGCAAATTTTAAAACTTTTGAATTTGATTGATTACATTGAAAAAAACAATTTTACATGAATTTTTTGAATAAGTTGGATTGTTCGAAAAATCTGTGACTTGCAGAATGGCCGATTTCCGACAAAAAAGCTTTGCTGACTTGTGGCTTAGCAGATCGAGCCCAAAAAATACAAACAACCAAATTTTTTGAAAAAATCCAAATTGAACCGGATTAGGATTTTCTAAAATGATCGAAAATTAACAACTACATTGAAAAAATCCATTTCAAGTCAAATAAGGACTTTTTAGAAAGTGCTGGGACAAAGACTAGACGAAAAAGAAAACCTCAGGAAAGATAACTTGAATATCAGGGACCATAGAATACTGTAGAACATAAGTGAGATTCTCGGTTGTTTTTTTATAGTGAAATACAGTCGACTCTCGATTTTACGTAACTTGATTTAAAGTAATTTTTTTTTTTCGGTTCTGGCAAAATTTTCTTTAAAATGATGTAAATTAACTTTTGATTCAGCGTAATTTTTGTCCGGTTTCTTGGATTACGTTATATCGAGAGTCGACTGTATGTAATTACTGTCCATGCCTTATTTTGTGAGTAAAGATTAATGATGTTCTCCTATTTCCGTCTTAACAAAAAAAAGATACAGATGAGACCGGAGTTTTCTGGAAAGACCAAATCCAAATTTTCTAGAAAAATCCAAATCGAACTAGGATCTCCTAAAAAGATCCAATTCAAGGCAGATAAGGACTTTTTAGAAGGACCTAGATTGGACTAAAGTTTCCTAGAATATTGTAGATCGGATTATAGTCATCTGCACAAAAAAGTAACTTTTTTGCTGCAGATTACACATTTTCAGAAATGGCTAAAATAAAAAAAATAGGAAATTAAAAAAAAAAGAATTCCATTGAGTTATTTTCTCCGATTTCGATCAAAATTCTAAATTCCTACTGTATTGGGAGTTTTTTACTGTAGACTATGTCTTTTCAGAAATGACTAAGACAATGAAGATAAATGAATTTTTTAAAAATTAAAGTCCTGATTTTTCTGGAATTTTTAAAACCTATGAAAATTCCAAATTTCTGCTGTATTGAAGTCCTTACTGTAGATTATATTTTTTCAAAATTGACTAGAAAAATGAAAATATAAAAATCCCCTCCGGCAGTGATTCCGAAAAATTGAAAAACGATCTTTAAACTTTTATGCAAATTTCAAAATTTTGCCATATCGATTTAATTTTATTGCATTTTTTGTTTATTTAAGTGAAAATGAAAAATTTCAAACAATTGCTGGACATTTTTCGAACTTTCCGGAACTTCGGTAGGTACTTTGAGATTCAGCACAAGGTCATCAAAGTAAAAAATCGACTTCCTGAAATCCCCTCAGGTTTCGTTATCCTAATCACTGCATTTATCCATTTTTCAAACATCTTCAAATTTCGAATAAAACATTTTTTAAATTTAATTTTTTTTAATTTCCAGATTTTTATTTTTTTTAAATTAATAAAAAAAAGTTTTTAAAAAATAAAAATAATCAAACTACTTTTTAAAAATCAAGTTTTTTTAAATTAAAAAAATTAAAACTTTTTTTAATAAAGAAAAATTAAAAATAGTTTTTTTTTAAATTAAAAAAAATTAAAAATTGTTTTTTTTAAATTGAAGAAAATTAAAAATTGTTTTTTTTAATTGAAAAAAATTAAACTTTTTTTAATAAAAAAAATTAAAAATTGTTTTTTTTAAATTAAAAAAAATTAAAACTTTTTTTTAATAAAAAAAATTGAAATTCAAGAATGTTTTTCCGAGGACATTTTTGAGCTTCAAGTTGTTTTTCTGTTTTTTTTGCACTTTGTTTTCGAGCTTGTTTCATTTTTTTCTCGAAAAAAAAATCGAATAAAAACTGCTGTTCTCGGATTTGTTTATCATTTTTCCGTTCATCTCTGGCCTAAAAGAACAATCGGAAAAAACACGTTTTTTCTCCAACAATATCCTTAAATTTTTATCTTGTTCATTTTTGTTTTGGATAATCCAAATTTAATTTTGGAAGTGAAATTCAACAGGAAGATTCAGAATCAGACGGAGATTTTTTGAATTTTTTAAATTAAGTAAAAAATTTGAAATTTTATTTAAAAAAGTGATTTTTAATTTTAAAATAATTGAAAAATCCCAATTAACATTTGTTCACATTTCGCCAAAAAATAAAAATTTATCAATTTTCACATTTCTCTAATAACTTAAATTTGGCATTTGTTCACATTTCGACAAAAATTTTAGATTTTGCATTAGTTCACTTTTCGCCAAAAATAAAAATTTATCAATTTTCACTTTTTGCCAAAAATTCAAATTTGGCATTATTCGTGTTTCGCCAATGTCTAATTTTTTGATTTTTTTAAATTCAAAACTTTCAGAATCCGGTAAAATTTTCTCAAATCTAGAATTTTAAAATTTTCTAGAATCTTTGAAAAAATCTCGTCGAGACATTTAAAAAAATATTATTTTTATTTTTTTACAATAGTTTGATCGTTATCTACACTGTGGCATTGAGAACACGGCGCCAGAATGACGGAGACATTTATTTTTGATTACATTTCAAGTCGGAAAATTTATTTTTTACTCAGGACATTTTCAGGATCGTCTGAACTCCAAACGACCTCTATTTTGAAAGAAAATTTTTAAAAAATTAGAAAAATTTCTTAAAAAATCGAAAAATTTCTTAAAAAAATTGAAGAAATTCTTAAAAAATCGAAAAAATTTTTTAAAAAATTGAAAAATTTGTTAAAAAATTAAAAAATTTCTTAAAAAATTGAAGAAATTCTTTAAAAAATTGAAAAATTTCTTAAAAAATTGAAAAAATTTCTTAAAAAATTGAAAAAATTAAAGAAATTTTAAAAAATATGAAAAATTTAGAAATTTTGGAAAATATTTTTTTTCCTTTTTTTGGATTCGGGAAGTGGTAAAATTTCTGGTGTTTTTTATTTTTGGAAATGGTTGTTTTCGAAAAAACGCAGCTGGGACTAGATGAGACTCTTGTTTTCCGAAGGTCTCCGAAAAGATTGTTTTCCTTTTCGAAGGTATTGTCCAAGTTGTTTTTCTTCTTTGAATCACGAAATACGTTATTCAGAAAGGACAAAATACAGTATCTGCAGTTCCGTGTTCATTACGCCAAAAATTTCGTTTTTGGAAATTTTAAAATTAAAAATTTTGTATTTTATGAATTTTTTACGTATTTCTGGAATTTATTAAATATTGTTAAAGTTATCTGAATCTTAATTTTTGAACTTTTTGGTCTCAAGTGGAAAATTCTGAACTTTCGCGTCGGGACAATTTTTTAGAATTTTATTTCTAAAATATCTATTTTTTATTATACTATAATTTAAAACGTTTCTGAATTATTTAAATCTCAATTTTTGAACTTTTTGGTCTTCAATGGAAAATTCTAAACTTTCGTGTCGAGACAATTTTTTAGAATTTTATTTCTAAAATATCTATTTTTTCTAATATTGTAATTTAAAATATTTCTGAATTATTCAAATCTTAATTTTTGAACTTTTTAGTCTCGAGTGGAAAATTCTAAAAATGGTTATCAAAATAGCTTTTTTCAAACATGGAAAATATTTTTCTTAAATTGTTTGATTTCAGAATATCCTAGATGTTTTGAAACTTTGCAAAGTCACGCAAAAAATTAATTTTTTAATTTTTGGTCTTGAAAAATTTTAAAAATTTCTTCAGGATCAGTTTTCAAAAATATTTTTATTTTTTTATTTAAATTAAAAATTTCCTAAAATTCTGAAAAAAATAAATTTTTTAATTTTTGGTCTTAAATGGAAAATTTCATAAAAAACAATTTAAATATTTATGATTTGGAAATTTTTAGAATTATATAAAATTCAATTTTTACTTTTTGGGTCTTAGGTGGAAAATTTTCGAAATTCTCGTCGAGATAATTTTTTAATTTTTATTATAAATTTTTTTATAAAATTACAATTTGGAATTTTTTAGAATTTCATAAAAATGTATTTTTTTACTTTTTGGTCCTAAATGGAAAGTTTCAAAATTTTCTATTGAGATAATTTTTATTAATTTTTATAAAAAATATCAATTTTTTAAATTTTTGTAAAAAATAGTAATTTTTTTTATTTTTATTAAAAATATTAATTTTTTTTGATTTTTATAAAAAATATTAATTTTTTTTTATTTTTATTAAAAATATTAATTTTTTTTTGATTTTTATAAAAAATAGTAATTTTTTTTGATTTTTATAAAAAATATTAATATTTTTAAATTTTATAAAAAATAGTAATTTTTTTTAATTTTATTAAAAATATTAATTTATTGTAAAATCATGATTTTATCCTTTTGTAGTCGATTCCGTCCCCGAAGTTTCGCTTTCGCAACAAGGGATTTTCGAGTGCAAACTGATTTGTCTTGCGCAAGCAATTTTTTCAAGAAGAAAAGTTTATAATTTTTCCTAAGTCAACAAACTTTTTTTAATTTAAAAAAATTTAAAATTAATTCAAATCAATCAATTTACCAAATATAAAAAAAAATAATTTTCAATTTTTTAAATTTAGAAAAGTTATGAATTTTTAAATTTTTAAATTTTTTAATATTTTAAATTTTTAAAACATTTCTGATTTTTTAAATTTTTTTAAGCATTTTTAATTTTTTTTAAACGTTTTTGATTTTTTTTAAAGATTTCTGATTTTTTTAAAGTTTTTTTTAAAGATTTTTAATTTTTTTAAAAAGATTTTTGATTTTTTTTAAGCATTTTTGATTTTTTTAAACATTTTTGATTTTTTTTAAACGTTTTTTTTTAAAACATTTTTAATTTTTTTTAAACATTTCTGATTTTTTTTAAACGTTTTTGGGTTTTTTTTATTTTTTTAACATTTTTGGTTTTTTGGCGTTTTTTTTCTGGAAGGAACATGGGAACGGCTGGCGGAGGCCTTGAGGACAGACTTCGCGCCAGCCGGTACCAGTCTCGGCCGCACTCCGACCCCCGGAAAACAGCTGATGACACATTCACGAAAAAGACTCCAACTTGATTCAAAAAAAAAACTTTTTTCAGACAAAAAATTCAAATATAAAAAGATTTTCGTCCTTTTCAAAAAGAAAAATCATTGTAGAATTTTATTGAAGATCATTAAAAAATAAGAATTATTTTAAAAATTAAAAATGATTTTTTTTAATTGTCTTGAAACGAACTTTCGGAAGATTTATTTTGTTTTTTGTGAGTTTTTGGTGGATTTTTGGAGGTTTTAGAGAGCTCTATGAGATGGAAAATTTTAGGAATTTTTCTGAAATTTCAGATATCTTCCGAATTTTCTACTGGATTCTGAGAAATTCTAAAAACTTCGGAATCTACTGAATTTTGAGAAATTTTATAAACTTTGGAATCTATTGAATTTCGAGAGATTCTAAAAACTTCGGAATTTACTGAATTCTGAGAGATTCTAGAAATCTTCAAAATTTTCTACTGAATTCTGAGAAATTCTAAAAAGTTCGGAATCCACTGAATTTCGAGAAATTCTAAAAACTTCGGAATTTACTGAATTTCGAGAAATTCTAAAAACTTCGGAATCTACTGAATTTCGAGAAATTTTAAAAACTTCCGAATTTTCTACTGAATTTTGAGAAATTCTAGAAATTTTCAAAATTTTCTGTTCAATTCCGAAGAATTCGAGAAATTCCTAGAAAATTTCAGACTCTTCTACTGGATTCTGGAGACTTCAGAAACTTCTATAAAACGTTAGAGGTTTGGGGCTTTTCTACGAAATTTTAGAAACTTTTATAAAATTCTGAAGATTTCTACAAGATTCTGAAAACTTGAAAAATTCTAAAAAGTCCCTAAAATTTCAACAAGATTCTAGAAAAATTCACAAAAGTCTATAAAAATCCTCAGAATCGTCTACTGGATTCTAGACAGACTTCTACTGGATTCTGAAGACTTCTATTGGATTCTGGAAACTTCTAAAAAACGAATAATTTCAGAAACCTATAAAATTCTAAAATTTTCAACAATCTTCGAAAATTTCACTAAACAGTAATCCAATTAAGTTTGTTTTTGGACAATATTCCAATTTCAAAATTATCCATCCTTTGGCTGTTGGATCGAGAAAGGCGGTGTCGGATTTACCGGAATAAAAATGGCCAAGTTCAAAGAACAGTCAATCCGTTTCTGGCTAGTTGCCAGCCAGCTGGCCGATTTCCAAATTGCCACAGCTGTCGAGGGTCGTCGGTCAAAAAAAGAGTTACATGACAGACACTCTTCCAATGATAGTTACTCTTTACTCTTTAATGAGAATTACTCTTTAAAAATAAATGTTCCTTAGTGACAATTACTCCCTTCAATAATTACCTCCCAGCGGCAATTATTCCCTAATGATGAATCTTCCCCAGCGGCAGTTACTCCCTAGTGAGAATTACTCCTCAGTGACAATTGTTCCTCTTCGACAGTTACCCCCAGCGGCCATTACCCTCTTCAACGGATGCTTCCTCAGCGGGAGTTACTCCTTAGTGACAGATACTCCCCTTCAATAATTGCTTCCCACCTACAGTTACCCCCAGCGGTATTTACTTTCTCATCTACAATTCCTCCCTTAGACAATTCCCCCTTAGCAGTATTTACTTTTTCACCTACAGTTACCCCCAGCAGCATTTACTTCCTCACTTACAATTCCCCCCTTTGAAAGTTACCCCAGCGGCATTTACTTCCTCATCTACAATTCCTCCCTTAGACAGTTACCCCCCTAGCGGTATTTACTTTTCCTATTTCGTAAAATTCATAATTTTTTTTATATTGGTTTTTTGGTAGTTAAATTAACTTCATATCTCAATTAAGCAGGAAAATACTGATTTAAAAAGAAACTATTTCGAAACTAGCACGAGTCGCTGGGGCATCTGTCATATAACCAAAAAAACGCTCTCCCTCGTTCTGTTCTAACCGAATTTTTTGCTTTTTTAAATTTTTTCATCAGTAAAAATTCTTTTAAAAAATATTTTTGCTTTAATTTTCTGAGAATTTATTATTTATTAAATGTTTCTGAAATTTTTGAACTTTTTGGTCTTGAATGGAAAATTCTGAACTTTCGCGTCGAGACAATTTTTTAGAATTTTATTTCTAAAATATCTATTTTTTATTATACTATAATTTGCAATGTTTCTGAATTATTTAAATTTTAATTTCTCAACTTTTTGGTCTCAAGTGGAAAATTCTGAACTTTCGTTGCAGAAATATCTACTTTTTTAATAATATAATTTAAAATATATGAAGTATTTTAAATTTATTTAAATCTCAATTTTCGAACTTTTTGGTCTCGAGTGGAACATTCTGAACTTTCGTGTCGGGACAATTTTCAGAATGTTGTTTTTGAACGTTTTTAATATAACCTGAGAATATTGAAAGAATTTTGTAAATACTGAATTTCCACAGTTGTCTATTTCAACCGGAAAATTTTAAAAATTCCTGTCGAGACAATTTTCCGGAAATTTGTTTCACATGTTTTTGTTTTTTCTGATAGTATGATTTTTGAACCTTTGTGAATCGCATAAAATGAATTTTTTTCATTTTTTGGTCTTGAATGGAAAATTTCGATTTTCGCGTCGGGACAAATTTTTCAAATTTTACATTAGATTTTTCTATTTTTACAATAATATGAATTATAAATCTTATAAAATCACAGAAAATCGAGAATTTTGCATTTTTTGGTCCTGAGTGGAAAATTTCGATTTTCGTGTCGGGACCATTTTTATAGTTTTACATTAGATTTTTCTATTTTTACAATAATATGAATTATAAATATTATAAAATTGCAGAAAATCGAGAATTTTGCATTTTTTGGTCTTGAATGGAAAATTTCGATTTTCGCGTCAGGATAAATTTTTCAAATTTTGTCTCTAATAATACAATCATAGAATCTGCCAAGTGCTTCTGAAACCTTTCAAAATCAAAGAAAAATTCTATTTCATAATCTTCGGTCTCAAGTGGAAAATAAAAAAATTTTTTAGAATCATTTTTTAAAAATACTTTTATTTTTTTAAATTTAAATTAAAAACTCTCTAAAATTAAATTCCCATAAATTTATGTTTGAAATGTTTTCCAAATTTTGTAGTAAATATTTGGCTTTTTACAACTCACAAGAGTAAAATTGTAGCCAACGGGAATCTGCATTTCGGAGATTGTGTCGACAGAGTTGAAGGTAAAAAGGAATAATAGAATAGAAAAAAGAGAGAGAGAAAGAAAAAAAGGAGAGAAGAAGAGAGAGAGAAAAGAAGAAAGAGAAGAGAGAGAGAGAAACAGAGAGAAGAAGAGAAAGAGAGAGAAGAAGAGAGAGAAGAGAGAGAGAAGAAGAGAGAGAGAAGACTGAATAAATACTTGTTTCGTGCCCACGTAAAAGAGGAAAATTTGAGGAAGAGGTCCCGCAACGAAAAGAAGAAAATGCGGAAAGTTAAGTTTTTTATTGTTACTATTGATTGGAAGAAGTTTTGTAATTTTGTGAGTGTTAAGATTTAGAAATAGGGAAATACTACAAATCTTTACTTGAACAACAGTACAGACCAACAACGATGTATGACCAGAAATGATTGAAAGCCATTCATGCCCTACAGTATCCCAGAGTCCCTGATATTCAGGCGATCTCTTCAGGTCTTCTTTTTTATTATATTTTTTATCTGAACAGTGGGGTATTGCGGAAGTCGCCATCTGGTCTCGACCAATGCGGCAGAAAGTATAATAAACCTCGTTGATCTCTTCACAGGTTGTTTCTCGACGACTGTAAGGTGGTCCTTGGTCTAGACAATGCGAGGATTAAAGGTCTTCCTCGACGCCTGAATTCCTTCCTTTCGAACATTCGCCGACTCGTTCCTCGACGTTTTTATCATGTTTGAAAAACTCAATTGTACTTTGATTTTACAAGTTCTTCCTCGGTCCTTTCATCGTCGTTTCCATCGAGTACTTTGTCTAGTCTTCCGTTGATAGTTGTCTACTAGCCCTAAGGTCAGCCTCTTTTATGGGTGTTTTCAATTAACTTTCTTGTCAAAGATTCCATCAAGACGTCCATCGAGGTGTTCATCGAGACCTCCATCGAGGTGTTCATCGAGACCTCCATCGACGTGTTCATCGAGACCTCCATCGACGTGTTCATCGAGACGTCTGTTGATTCTTCTACTTATGTCTCTATAGTTTTTCTACAGATGTCTCACATTAACGTGTCCTATTGATCTCTCCATCAACCCTTCCATCGACTCTTCCATCGACTCTTCTATCAATCCTTCCATCAAATCCTTCTTTACTGATCTCTTCTATCGATTTTGTTGCTCACCGCTCCTGTATATATCTTTCACTGATCCCTTCATCAACTTGTTCATCAACCACTCCATCAACCTCTTCATCGGCTTTTCTACCGGTCCTTTTATGGATTTTTTCCTCAACCTCTTCGTTGACGTAATTAAATCCTTTTTAAAAAACGAATATTTCCCTCCAAAGAAGTCGAAATCGATTCCTAAAAGATGTTTACTTTCACCCTAAACGAGACAAAAGTGGATTTTACGTCGGTCATTTGGTTGAGAGTCCTCGACGAATCGCGCAAAGTGTCCATCAGCGGGTCTTCTTCCTCGACACGTGCAATCCTTTTATTTACAAGTCATTCAATTGGCAACATTTCTTCCCTCTAGGACCTCTGGGATTTCTAGTGCTTCTGGAACCTCCAGAATGTTTAGAATTTCTAAGAATTCTAAGATTTCTAAAACTTCTAGAGCCTCTAAGACCCTTAAGATTTCTGAGACTTCTAGAACTTCTAAGACCTCTAAGATCTCTGGGACTTCTAGAACTTCTAGGACCTCTAAGATCTCCGGGACTTCTAGAACTTCAAAAACTCTAAGACCCTTAAGATCTCTGGAATCTTTAAGAATTCTAAGATCTTTGGGATCTCTAGAACCTTCAAAACCTTTAGGACCTCTAAGACCCTTAAGATTTTTGGGATTTCTAGAACTTTTAAAACCTCCGGAACTTCTAAAACCTCCAAAACCTTCAAGACCTCAAAATCGTTTAATCTGAACACTTTTCATTGAAATAAAATTTTTTTTGTCTTGATTTTACAGTTGAACGTTTTTTAGAACTTGTTTTAATAAAAAATGAAAAGGTCATTCCATCGTAAGCCAGTTTTTTTCGTTTCTGAGATGACTGCATTATAAAAAAGTGTAAAATTGGCCATTTAAAGAATTTAAAAATGAAAAAAATTTAATTTAATTTTTTTTAAATTTTATTTGAAAATTTTTTAGAATAATTTTAAAACAAAAATTTAATTTTTTTTTAATTTTATTTGAAAATTTTTTAGAATAATTTTAAAACGAAAATTTAATTTTTTTAAAATTTTATTTGGAAATTTTTTAGAATAATTTCAAAACAAAAATTTAATTTTTTTTAAATTTTATTTGGAAATTTTTTAGAATAATTTTAAAACAAAAATTTTGATTAACATCTTAGAAATTCCCCAAATCGGTCCTGAAAAGAAAATTTAATTTTTTTTAAATTCTACTTAAAATTTTTTAGAACAGTCCTGAAACGAAAATTTTGATTAACATCTTAGAAATTTCCCAGATCGGTCTTAAAGCAAAAATTTAATTTTCTTCAAAATTCTACTTAAAATTTTTTAGAATAATCTTAAAACGAAAATTTTGTTTAACATCTTAGAAATTCCCCAAATCGGTCCTGAAAAGAAAATTTAATTTTTTTGAATCCCACTTAGGTATCCTTTATTCAAGTTCTCCGATCTTTTGTCACATTGCCTCCCAGAAGTGAATAATGTCTTTTTTCGAGAGATTTCCATCTTTATTGATAGTTTTTGTCAGACTCCCAGAATCCTCACCCCGGGAATTTGACAAATGAGGAATGATGAGACAGATGATAACCGTCGAAAAACGTTTTTACAACCTCGCGCATGTCTGGGTGTCTGGCAAAAAAACCAGTATTGAAACATAAAACGATCAAAATCAATTTTCGCGTAAAAATAGAATAAGTCGGCCAAATGTTGCAAGCAAACTGCAGATTTTTATTTTGGAATTTTCACAAATGTAAATATATTTTTTAATCAATTTGCCAGAACATTGCGCGCAAGCTGCAAATTTTTGTTTTTATTTTAACCAACTTGCCTAAACGTTGCGCGCAAGCTGCAATTTTGATTTTGACTTGCCTGCCAGAATGTTGCGCGCAAGTTGCAGATTTATATTTTTTATTATAAAATCTTCATAAATAAAATATGTTGGTAGATCTGCCAGAACGTTGCGTGCAAGCTGCAGACTTTTGTTTTGACTTTGATGTTGACCGGCCTGCCAGAACGTTGCGTGCAAGCTGCAAATTTGGTTTTGACTTTGATGTCGACCTGTCTGCCAGAATGTTGCGTGCAAGCTGCAGATTTCACTTTTAACTTTTCACAAATGTAAATACAAAAATTTCGACCGACTTGTCAGAACATTGCGCGCAAGCTGCAAATTTCGGTTTTAATGTTGATTTTTTATATTTCTTGGCACGATCTTTTAAAAGTACACTTTTAGAATCAGTAGTCAAAGCTAATATGAAATTTTTTGTTTCATCAAAAATGACAGGTTGATAGTCAGCAAACAGTCCGTGCCAGTTGATAACGACGGCAATGTGGGCCAGACTTCTGATAAGAGTTGATTGACGGGTCTGCTGAGTGGGAGACCGGGGTTCTTTGGCACTAAGACGCACTTGATCAAATATATCAAACACCACTTCTCATGGACTGATCAGGAATTTTTTATGAGGTGGTAAAACTGACCTCTTGATGTTATCGATCTTTGTAAATTTTCACAAATAAAACTTTTTAGAATCTCATGGGAATTTTTCGAGTAAATATATAAAATCGAAAATTTTAGGATTTTTAAGATGATTTTGGAAATTCCTTTCGAGATTATTTTATTAAAAAAGTTAATTTTTTATACAAAAACCAAAATTAGAAATTTTCACTTTTCGCCAAAAATTTGAATTTGGCAACTTTCACATTTCGCCAAGGATCTAAATTTGGTAATTTTCACTTTTCGCCAAGGATTCAAATTTGGTAATTTTCACATTTCGCCAAAATTTTTGGATTTGGCATTAGTTCACATTTTGCCAAAAATCCAAATTTGGCATTAGTTCACACTTCGCCAAAAATCCAAATTTGGCATTAGTTCACTTTCCGCCAAAATTTAATTTTGAATTTTGTTACATTAGAATTTTTTAAAATTTTGTTGAAATTTTAAATTTTAAAATTCGTGTTGGAATTTTTTGAAAAATTTTGTTTTCGAATTTTTATGATAATGTAGTCTTGAAAATTCGACTTTTATGTAATCCTTTTTGAAGGCGGATAAAACAAAGCGGTGCCATCCCGTGACGACAGCTGATCATTTCCGTCTAGCCCACCTTGAAACGTCCGAGATCCATTTATCCAAATTTTATAAATCTTTTTCTCTTAAAAGCTTATTTATATCCATTCCTTAATCTTAATCTTAAAATTTAAACTTTTTTAAACTTAAAATTAAAAAAAAATTTATTTCAAAATTTTTTAAAAATTAAAAAAAATCTAATTTTAAAAAAAATTTAAATCTTAAAATTCTTTGAGAATTTTTTTTATTTTTTTTAAATTTTTCAAAATTTTTTTTAATTTTTTAAAAATTATTTTTAAAAATTTTAATTTTGAAAATTTCTGAAATTTCAACTGGAAATTTTTTAATTTTTTAAATTTTTTAAATTTTTTTTTTATTTTTTTAAACTTTTTTTTAAATTTCAATTTTTAAAATTTCTGAAATTTCCACTGGAAATTTTTTAAACTGAAAATTGGTTTATTTGGCTTCGATTCAATCTCCATCGAATCGATTTCGAAATTCCATCAACAAAAAATGGAAGACAGTTTTGACTGAAGCAGCTGAGTGTTTGCCCTTTTGTCCTTTTTCTGTCTGGGAAAAATTGTTCTTTGCGCTTTTTTCATCTGGACACGCGTTTCCTGGGTCGGTTTAATTTAAAAAAAATCATGTCTGGCAAAATTCGCGAAAAATCGGTCTTAACTGAAAAAAGCGTCTGTCTTGATTGATGGTCGATTAAACTTTGGAAAATTTTTTTTTTGACTAAAATTGCAGTTGTCAGATATCTGGCCTGATGATTGTTTAACTGGCAAAATTCCAGGTGATTGTTATGTCTAGACGACCAGACTTCCATCAATGTTTCTTAAATCTGGAATTTTTCTATTTAAAAAATTTTTAAAATCTAAAAAAACTAAAAATTTCCAAAACCTTCAAGAATAAAAAAAAAATTAATTTTAAAAATCCTAAAAAGTTTGAAAATTAATTTTTTTTAATTTTTAAAATTATTTTTTTTTTAATTTTTAAAATTATTTTTTTTTAATTTTTTAGAATTCTGGAAATTTCTAAAAATTCGTGTTGGGAAAATTTCGTGATAATGCTAATTTTATAAAAAATCAAAATTAGCATTCTTTTTTTTACCAAAAAACTAAAATTCGACAATATTTATGTTTTGCAAAAATTTAATTTTTTGATTTTTTTGAAATTTAATAAGTTTCTGGGGATTTTTAGAATTTTATAGAGGATTTGGAAACTTTTCAGAGTTTTACAGATAATTTTGAAGTTTTTTGAAATTTTATAGAAGATTCTGAAGACTTCTAAGAAATTTATAGAAGATTCTGGAGAGTTTTCAGAATTTTATAGAGAATTTTGAAGTTTTCTGGAATTTTATAGAAAATTTTAGGGACTTCTAAGAAGTTCATAAAAGATTCTGAAGCCCTGTGGGTCTTATAGAGGATTCTGAAGCCCTCTGAAATCTTATAAAGGATTCTGGAGTCTGCTAAGAACCTCATAAAAGATTCCAAAATCTTCTGAGAACTCCATAGAAGATTTTTAAAGTTTTAGAATTTTTTGAAAATTTTCCAGAATTTCATATAAAAAATTCTAAATTGTCTAAAATCGAAAATTTGAACATTTTCTGAAAATTCAGTTAAGTAAATTTTGTAACAATATACGTTTCGGTTTTTTTGTACAAATGCGATTTTGTTTGTGCTCGACCAGATTAGGTTAATGTTACTTTTGTCGTTTCCCGACCCAGGAAGCCAGACACCGCAACAGAGCAAACTGACCGAACGGCGGTTTTTTTTGTTTTTGAAGATGATTTTTTTGTTTTCGAAGACGGTACTTTTCTGGCATGCCATCGGACGCCTAATCCTCCTCTGAGCCGGTCTATTCGAAGATGAGCGATGATTTCTCATTTCGAAAAAGACGGTTCATCTTTGAGGTTTTTTCAATTATGATCTTCGGATAAGATATAGGACGCTGTAAAAACTTCTAGAACCTTAGAAACAGATAAACATTAAATTTCGCACTTTTCGGTCTCAACTGGAAAATTTGGGAATTTCCTGTTGAGACATTTTTAATTTTCGTTGTAGAAATTTTTTTTAAATAACATGATCCAGAATCTATTGGACGATTCTAGGACCTTCTAAAATAAATAAACATTTAATTTTATAATTTTTGGTCTTGAATGGAAAATTTCGATTTTCGTGTCGGGACCATTTTTGAAGTTTTACGTTAAATTTTTCTATCTTTACAATAATATGAATTATAAATATTATAAAATTGCAGAAAATCGAGAATTTTGCATTTTTTGGTCCTGAGTGGAAAATTTCGATTTTCGTGTCGGGACCATTTTTGAAACTTTACATTAGATTTTTCTATTTTTTTATGGCAATGATTCAGCAATCAATCTGAAATGTCAGGAGGAGTCGATGAGATCCCCGAATGTTTTCTTTTTCGAAATTTGCGAATGTTATATCGGTAGATCCCGGCTGATTGATCAGATGAGCCGTTCCTTTTGCAGACGGTTTCCGATCAGTTTTGCATTTGCGAAAAAGACTGACAAAGAAAGGACTCAAGGTCAGATTAATTCGTCATTCGGAATGAAAAGGGGTGATCACGTATAGGCCTTAATATCTGTCTTCAGATCAATTTTTTATTTTTATAATTATGGTTGAATTTCAAATTAAAAAAAATTTTTAATAAAAATCTTTAAAATATTTTTTTTATAAAATTAAAAAAAAAAATTTTAATAAAAATCTTTAAAATATTTTTTTTCATAAAATTAAAAAAAAAAGTTTTTAATAAAAATCTTTAAAATATTTTTTTTTATAAAATTTAAAAAAAAAATTTTTAATAAAAATGTTTAAAATACTTTTTTTATAAAATTAAAAAAAAATTTTTTAATAAAAATCTTTAAAATATTTTTTTTTCATAAAATTTAAAAAAAAAATTTTTAATAAAATACTTTAAAATATTTTTTTTTATAAAATTAAAAAAAAAATTTTTAATAAAAATGTTTAAAATACTTTTTTTTATAAAAATCTTTAAAATATTTTTTTGTGAAATTTTTAAATATTTTTTTTATAAAATTTTTTGCCAGATTTTCCTCGAAAATAAAAGATAGTTTGGGTCATTTGTCGACAGTTTTTCCATTTTTTGTTGGTGCGAGTCAACAAAGGATCATTTAGGATTTCGGACTCTGCGTGGGATTCTTATAGAACTAGTCCGGAGTCTAATGTCTACGTTTTGAAAGATTTCAACGTCTTGGTAAAATCTGCATCTTGCGTGCAATATTGGGGCAGATCGAGTGGGATGTTTTTTATCCATGTTTATCAATAATAAAAAATTCAAACTTAACGTAGCATTTTGCTGCCAATCTTCCGGCGAGCTGCCTAAGGATATATTTTATTTATCAAAAAATTAAAATTCGCACTTTTCTCGCAACCTTCCGGCGAGCTGCTTAAGGATATTTTTTATTTATTAAAAAAAATTAATTTAGTTCTGCATTTTGCTCGCAACCTTCCGGCGAGCTGCCTAAGAAAATATTTTATTTATCAAAAAATTAAAATTCGCACTTTGCTCGCAACCTCCCGGCGAGCTGCCTAAGGATATTTTTTACTTTTATTTATAAAAAAATCAAATTAAAACTCACAGTTTGCTCGCAACGTGTTGTATAATTTGAAATTTATTTCTATTTTACGATTTTACCTAAAATATTCCAAAACAAGATTCAAAAAAACAAAATTTCGTAATATTTAAAATAATTTTTTCATTAAAATGAAATCGATATATGAAACTAATTTTTGACATTTTTAAACAACTTGAAAACAAAAATTTTACGGAATTACAGACCACAAAGTTGATTATATTCGGTAGCTAAATTGCATAATGTTTCATAATTCGTAAACAAGATCGAAAATTTTTTTTCAAAAAAATCTTTTCCAAAAAATTATTATTCAAAAAAATTGTTTTCGAAAAAATTATTCAAAAAAAAAACTCCAATCCAGGCCGTTGGCTTTCCCAAAAGTCCCAAATTTTGATTTTTTTGATAAATATACGTAAAAAATATTTTATCCGATTTCTCTGAATATTGCACGCAAGCTGCAATTTTTAATTTTCTTAAAACTACTTTAATCATATCAGAAAGTTGCACGCAAGCTGCAGATTCTTTTTTTATAACAATTTTCAGTTATTTCATCGGAAAGTTGCATGCAAGTTGCAGATTTATTTTTTAATAAATAACTTTAGGCACCTTGCCAGAACGTTGCACGCAAGTTGCAGATTCTTTTTTTATAACGATTTTCAATTATTTCATCAGAACATTGCACGCAAGTTGCAGATTCTTTTTTTATAACAATTTTCAGTTATTTCATCGGAAAGTTGCATGCAAGCTGCAGATTTATTTTTTAATAAATAACTTTAGGCACCTTGCCAGAACATTGTACGCAAGCTGCAGATTCATTTTTTTGCAGACAATTTTCAGTTATCTCATCAGAACATTGCACGCAAACTGCAGATTTATTTTTTAACAAATTATTTTAGTCACTTTGCCAGAACGTTGCAAGCAAGATGCAAATTTCTGTGATATGGACATTGATCTGGAATATTATAGAATTAAAGAGGAAGTTTCAGTAACTGACCCAGACCTCTTGAAAACCCTGAACAAGGACTTGAATATTCCAACCTCATTACTGCAAGTGGGAATTGCTCTCGAAGAAGGGAGTTCCCCAATCGCGATCGCTTAAGCTCCTCTCGAACAAGGCCCATATATTTACAAATACTCCGTTTCAGTCGGCATTTCTTGTTTTGCCGATTTTCCGACGAAAAAAAACAAAATTGTTTTAAATTTTTTATTTTTCGTAAAAAAAATCAAAATTGTATTTTTTAAAAAAATTATTGAATTTTTAATTTTAAAAAATTTTGATTTATACAGTTTTCGGACATTGATTGGAGTAGTTCAAACAAGTGCGACCAACTGACGAGATCCCCAATGGAGATTAATCCCAGATTTTTGCAGCCACATTTTTCTGCACACAAATCATAATATTGTAAAACCGGGGGTGTTTGCCAAAATTTCGAAACTTGTCTCAACGCGAATTTTAGAGTTTTCCAGGTGAGACCTAAAGTTATTAAATTTTAAGTTTATGTAGTTTTAGAAAACTTATTAAATTCAGAAATTATAATATTGTAAAACCGGGAGTGTTTGCCAAAATTTCGAAACTTGTCTCGACGCGAATTTTAGAGCTTTCCAGGTGAGACCTAAAGGTGTTGAGTTTTAAGTTTATGTAGTTTTAGAAAACTTATTAAATTCAGAAATTATATTATTGTAAAAACAGGAATGTTTGCCAAAATTTCGAAACTTGTCTCGACGCGAATTTTAGAGTTTTCCAGGTAAACTAAAGACTAAGCTTTTCAGTTTACGTGACTCTAGAAAATTCTAAAAGTTTAAGCTTTCTATATTGTTTTTTCTATTTTATCTGATAACAAAAAGGTCCCAGAGCAAAAAAATTTCAAAATCAATAGATCTTAAAGTAAAAGAATTCTCAGAGCGAAAATGTCTTAGAACGAAAATGACTCAGCGAAAATGACTCAGAACGAAAATGTCTCAAAGTGAAAATGTCTGAGAGCGAAAATGTCTGAGAGCGAAAATGTCTGAGAGCGAAAATATCTGAGAGCGAAAATGTCTCAGAACGAAAATATCCCAGAGCGAAAATGTCTCAGAGCGAAAACGTCTTAGAACGAAAATGTCTCAGAACGAAAATATCTGAGAGCGAAAATGTCTCAGAGCGAAAATGTCTTAGAATGAAAATGTCTTAGAACGAAAATGTCTCAGAACGAAAATATCTGAGAGCGAAAATGTCTCAGAGCGAAAATGTCTTAAAATGAGAGAATTCTGAAAACGGAAATGTCCTAAAACGAAAGGATCTCGAGACGAAAAATTATGCTTTCTCAGACTGGATGTAGAGTTCAAGTAGTTCAAGTTTCCTTGGATCAAAAATCACAATTGACCTGGGAATCGGACCGGGCCAGTCACTTCCTCTCTTTCACCGCGGAATTTTTTGTTTTCTTTAAAAAAAACCGGCTGAGGAACACTTGGATAAAAGTACAAATTTCGGGACAGTCTGTCTTCTGATTTATCTTTTGTTCCTTTTATAAAAAATTATTTTTTTTTATTTTTCACCAAATCAGCTGATTACGATGTTTTTGAAGAAATCTTAAAAATATTTTTCAAAATTTAATTAGAAAAAAATAAAAAAATTTTTTAAATTTAATTTTTTAAAAAATTTAAAACAAAAATATTTTTCAAAATTTAATTTTAAAAAAATTTAAAATAAAAATATTTTTCAAAATTTAATTTTTTAAAAAATTCAAAATTTAATTTTAAAAAAAATAAAAATAAAAATAATTTTCAAAATTTAATTTTTTAGAAAATTTAAAATTTAATTTTAAAAAAAATTTAAAACAAAAATATTTTTTAAATTTAATTCAAAAAAAATTTTTGCATTGCACAACATTCGGCAATTCTCAGCTGTGAAATTTCGAAATTTATTTTTCTTGTTTTTAGTTTTTTTCAAAATCGGAACTGTTAGAATTCAGTTGAAATTTTTTAATTTTTAGAATTTTATGAAAAATTATTTTTTTAAATAATTTTAATAATTTTAAAAATTTATTTATTTTAAAAATTTTATTTTTTAAATTCTAATTTTTTAAATTTTTTTTTTAAAATTTAAAATTTTTTTAAATTTTAAATTTTTGAAAATTTTAAGTTTTTTTAAATTTTAAATTTTTGAAAATTTTAAGTTTTTTTACTTTTTATTTTAATCCAGATTTTTCGAATCATAAAATATCCAGGATAAAAGTAAATTCAAAAATTCTCCTAACTAGGTCGATAACAGTAAAATCACCGTGAAAAATCCGAAATTAATCGTCTATTTCATAATTTTTTCGATTTTGCTCCAAATTTCAGACAACTTTAAAAATTTTAAATGACCTTCAAAAAAAAATGTTTTTTTGGCAATGAATCAATTTTTAAATTTTTCTAAAATTAATTTTTTTTAATTTTTATAAAAATTTAATTTTTTTTAATTTTATAAAATTTAATTTTTCTAAAATTAATTTTTCTAAAAATTCTTTTTTTTTAATTTTATAAAATTTTTCTAAAATTTAATTTTTTTTAATTTTTCTAAAATTTAATTTTTTTTAATTTTTCTAAAATTTAATTTTTTTTTATTTTTTAAAGTTTTTCTAAAATTTTATTTTTTTTTAATTTTTCTAAAATTTTGTTTTTTTTTATTTTTTCTAAAATTTCTTTTTAAATTTTTTTGGATTACGGTGTTGTGGATTTTTTGGAGAATATTCTGTATCTGATTCAGAATCGTTTTGCCGAAAAACGAACGACCTTGCGAATTCAGCCTTTGAATTTTCAGAAAATTTTTTTCTTTTTATTTTTTTAATTTTTCTTCTGTTGGCCGGGGGAACGTCCTTGGAAGAATGCTGGAGGCCGTTGGAGACTGATAGACATCAGGAAAAAATTCAAAAAAATCAACTATTGTACTTTTTTATAAAATTAAAAAAAAAGTTATTTTTTAATAAAAATTTAAAAAAAAATAATTTTTTAATAAAATTAAAAAAAAAGTTATTTTTTAATAAAAATTTAAAAAAAAATTATTTTTTAATAAAAAATTTTTAAAAAAGTTATTTTTTATAAAATTAAAAAAAATTATTTTTTTATAAAAAAGTTTAAAAATTTACTTTTTTTTTATTTTTAAAGATTTATTTTTTTTTGTCTGAAAGTTCATATGATGAGATTGAATCAATTTTGTTCATTAATCTTTTGATAGACCTTGTCTGGAATGGGAATTATCAGTTTTATTGTGTCCCAGCTGGTCTCTCTGGCTTCACGCCAGTCGACCTCGCCTGTTCCGTACTCAAGGCCAAACGTGTCATTTTTCCGATTTTTTGTTTTTTCGAACAGACAATTCCTGAATTTTTCGATGTTTTAGAATCCTCCAGAATCCAGTAGTGAAGTCTATAATTTTATTTAAAATAATCAACTTTTAAAAATCTTTAAAATCTGTGTCGAGACAGTTTTGTTTTTAAAACACAATTTTTCCGATTTTTTGTTTTTTCAAAAAAATAATTTCTGAGTTTTTTAATGTTTTAGAATCCTCCAGAATCCAGTAGTGAAGTCTATAATTTTATTTAAAATAATAAATTTTAAAAAATCTTAAAAATTTTCGTCGAGACAGTTTCGTTTTTAAAACACAATTTTCTCAATTTTTAAAATATTTCCGATTTTTAAATTTTTTCAAAAAAATAATTCCTGAGTTTTTTGATGTTTTAGAATCCTCCAGAATCCAGTAATGAAGTCTATAATTTTATTTAAAATAATCAACTTCAGAAATCTCCAATTTTAAAATTCGCGTCGAAAAAGGTCTTTAATAATGCTAATTTTCGACTTTTATAAAGTTTAAAAACCCTAGTTGACATTCATTCACTTTTTGCCAAGGACAAATTTTTTACAAAATTCGCACTTTGCCAAAGTTTAATTTTTAAAAATTTTAAACAATTTTTTTTTAATTTTAGATAATTTTATTTTTTTAATTTTAAATAATTTTATTTTTTTTAATTTTAGATAATTTTATTTTTTTTAATTTTAAATAATTTTATTTTTTTTAATTTTATATAATTTTAAAAAGATTTATTTTTGATATTATAGTTTTTATTATTTGTTGTTCAAATCCTCCCACATTGTTGAATCAGCTGAAATCTGGATCTACTTCCCGATTTTTCTTTCGGGATTTTCGTCATCGAATTACTTATTTCCGAAATTATCCTGTTCCGATGACCATAAAGTTCGACATTAAAATTAAAATCGAATCCGCAGCTTGCCCGCGGTATTCTGGCAGATCTCTCGAGATTTTTCGTATTTATAAAAATTTCGAAACTAAAATAAAATTTGCAGTTTGCTCGCAGTGTTTAGTCAAGTAGGTCCACATCAAAGTCAATTTTGCAGTTTGCTCGCAATTTTTAGGCAAATCTGTCAGAATTTTTATTCTTTTACTTGTGAAAATTCCAAAACTAAAATAAAATCAGCAGTTTGCACGCAACATTCTGGCAAGTAGATCAACTTCAAATTCAAAATTAAAATCAGCAGTTTGCACGCAACATTCTGGCAGGTAGATCAATACTTTTTACATTTATTTAATTTCGGAACTAAAATCAGCAGGTTGCGTGCAACATTCTGGCAAGTAGATCAACTTCAAATTCAAAATTAAAATCAGCAGTTTGCACGCAATATTCTGGCAGGTAGATCAATACCTTTTACATTCATTTAATTTTGGAACTAAAATCAGCAGTTTGCACGCAACATTCTGGCAGGTATATCAATATTTTTTACATTCATTTAATTTCGGAACTGAAATCAGCAGTTTGCTTGCAACATTTCGGAAATTTATCAATATTTTTTACATTTATTTTTATGTCTATGAAATTTCGGAACTAAAATCCGCAGTTTGTTCGTAATATTCCGATTTATTGGCCCACTCAATTGTTGTTTAAAAATTTAAATTTATTTTAATGAAAAAAAAATTAACATAATTTTTTATTTTTTATAATTTGACACATTTTTAAAGTTTAAAATTTTAAAAATTTTCTAATTGCTCCGAATTTTTCGTGTTTTTTTTTCAAAATTAACGATTTAATTAAACGAAAAAAATTAAGATCATGGTCGGAAGATAAACTAGAAATTTTTCGCCTCGGGATCATTAATCCGAATTTTATTTTTAAAAAACAAAAATTATCGAAGTTTTTGAATAAAAAAGTCCTGGTCCCGACACGAATGATGTTTAAAAGCATCAATTTAATAATTGATTTTTGAACATCTTTCGTGTTGGGACCACTTTTTTGGAAATTCTTAGAAAATAAAAATTTAAGAATTTCTTTAATTAAAAAATATCGGTCCTGACGCGAATGATGTTCAAAAAAATCGATCACTAAATAGATAATTTTAGAAATCTTTCGTGTCGGGATCATTTTTTTGGAAGTTCTTAGAAAATAAAAGTTTAACAAATTTTTAAATTAAAAAACATTGGTCCTGACGCGAATGATATTTAAAAAATCAATCACTAAATAGATAATTTTAAACATTCGTGTCGGGACCATTACTTCAATTCCTTCTTAAAGTAGAAATTTAAAAGATTTCGGTCCCACCGCGAATTTTCCGTGATTTATTTTTTACGAGTTTTATTATTGTTTATTTAATTTTTGTTAAATTAATTTTTTTAGATCAATTCAGTCCGGTAACGGCTAAGTATTTTCGAATCAGACTTCTTCGAGTGTCATCTAACACCAACAACTCAAATTTTCATTGAAATTTAAAAATTTAAATTTAAATTTCTCAAATTTTTAAATTTAAAAGTTAAATTTCTCAAATTTTTTTTGTCAAATCGTTTTCTGGATCCCAGCCGCTCCGAAACCCGATGCAGCTCCCTTCTGCGGGTGTTCCGCAACCCCCTCCGATGCCCGCGAGATACAACAGCTACTTCTCTTCTGTAAGTCTTTATTTAACAAAAAATAATTAAAACATAAAAATCCCCAAAAAACTTGGAAAATCAACATTAATATAAAAACTTGAAAAATAAAACATCACGAAATTTCAAAAATATTAATTAAGTTTAATAAATATAAAAATTTTTAAAAATTCAATAAATTTAGAAATTTTAAAAATTAATAAATTCAATAAATTTAGAAATTTTAAAATTTTAAAAATTAATTAAATTTTGAAATTTTAAAATTCAATAAAGTTTAAAAAATTTAATGTTTTAAAATTTTAAAATTGATTAAATTTAAAAATTGAATAAAGTGTAAAAAATTTAATAAATTTAAAAATTCAATAAAGTTTAAAAAATTTAATAAATTTTAAAATTCAATAAAGTTTAAAAAATTTAATAAGTTTTAAAATTTTAAAATTAATTAAATTTAAAAATTCAATAAAGTTTAAAAAATTTAATAAATTTAAAAATTCAATAAAGTTTAAAATTTAATAAATATGTATTTTTAGACTCCTACTAGTTCTCGTCCAATCCAGATCAACAATGCCCCGATTTCTCAACAATCTTATCACTTGAACGTTCCCCGTGTAATAGGCCTCGATTTTGTTCCTTCTCATCCGGCAGAACCCCAGGATTCGATTTACGTGATGGACTTCATGGACATCGAAGAGTCGAATCCTGCTTCCACGAGCTCCGGAGGCTCCACCGTTGTCATTGAAGAAAATAAAGAAAACGGAATCAAGAGAATCAATCAGATTCTTCCGGAAAATAATTCTAGAATTCTTGGAAATTACGGTAATTACGGTAACAGAAACTACAAACGTCCTTGTCCCGTCATCGAGGACCCCATGGTTCACGAGGAAACCGAATCCGAAACTGGACGTAAGTTTTTTGGAAGATAATCCGAAAAAAATATCACTAAAAATAAATCTAAAAGATTTTTTTTAATTTTAAAATTTTCGAAATTTTTGAATAAAAATTTTTTTTTAAATTTTGAAATTTTTAGAAAAGTTTCTGAAGCTCTGGAAAATCTTAAAGAAAATTGAAAAATTTTAGAATCTTCCAAAATTTGATTAAAAATTTTTGAAATTTTAAGTTTCCAGAATCCAGTGAATTCTGAAGTTTCTGAGAACTATGAAGATTCTGAAATTTTGGAGAATCTTAAAGAAAATTTAAAATTTCTAAAATCTTCCAAAATTTGATTAAAAATTCCGAAAATTTTTGAAATTTTAAGTTTCCAGAATCCAGTGAATTCTGAAGTTCCTGAGAAATATGAAGATTCTGAAATTTTAGAGAATCTTAAAGAAAATTTAAAATTTTTAAAATCTTCCAAAATTTGATTAAAAATTCCGAAAATTTTTGAAATTTTAAGTTTCCAGAATCCAGTGAATTCTGAAGTTTCTGAGAAATATGAAGATTCTGGAATTTCCTGAAATCACTGAAAACTGAGGATTCTGGAAATTTTTAAAATATCTAAAAAATTTTCAAATAACTTTATGTTTAAAAATTTTTTTTCATTATGATTGTTAATGATGAATTATTTTAGTTTCTGGAGACGAAGACGACTGTTTATCTAATTGTGGATGTGTTCATTCTGCTCATTCCCTGGAACCCTCTGGGGGGTCCATCAACGGCCTCGGATTCCGGTCCTTTGCGGACATCATTGGTTACGCCAAAGTCGTCAGAGCAGAACGGTCAGAAGCCCTTGCGGAACTCAGGGCTGCTGTCGAGAAGTTCAACGACATGAGACAACGCAAATCTCAGCTCCGGGCTTCCCAGCAGGCCCCCCTCCCCTGAACCCCCATATCGTCCTCCAAGTGCCTGGATTCCATTTCGGGAATTTTCGTCAGTATCCATCCCTCGCTTCAAGGCTCTGTCCTCCGAAGCCTTGCTTACAGTAGTTTTAGAATTTTTCCTGAAGACAATAAAAGTTTATCCTTACTGTAAAAAATCGAACATTACAGTATCTCCTCAAAATGCAAATCTTACTGTAAAATTACTAAAAACTACAGTACTTCTCTAAATTACAATTCTTACTGTAAAATTACTAAAAACTACAGTACTTCTCCAAAGTACAATTCTTACTGTAAAATCACTAGAAATTACAGTACTTTTCTAAATTATAATTCTTACTGTAAAATCACTAAAAATTACAGTATTTTTTCAAAAGTGTGTAAAATTTCAATCTTACTGTAGAAAATTAAACATTACAGTATCTGGTTTGAAATATCCTTATAAATTCGTCCTTACTGTAGGAGTAAGTATTACTGTATTCAGTTCAGAATTTCTAAAAATTTTATTCTTACTGTAGAATAATTAAGCATTGGAGTATTTGATTCAAAATATGTTCGGAATTTGTTGTTATTGTGGAATCATCATGCATTACGGTACTTCGTCCAGAATTTGTTTCGATGATGATGTTTGAGACGAGAAATGAATTCGGTAGATTCGGGAGTCTCCAATGGAGTTGAGAATAGTTCGTAGAGCTTGACAGGAGACGAGAAGATCCATCTGGAGTCCAGATTAGCCCCGTTCCTGGCCTTGACTTTGCATCTGGCGAGAAGGGGCATTCTGGGAAAAACGTATTTCTCGTCGTATCCGTTGAAGGCCGCATCCACCGTCAAAGCAAGGAAAGTCCTTGTCTGGAATCTAGTTGTTTCGAAATGTTTTTTAAAAGTGATTTTTGACTATTTTTGGGAGTTTTTAAAACTCAAAAGAAACTATTCAAAATTCTGAAAAATTACTCGACAACTAGCTGTGCAAAACAAGGTCAACTCTCGGCACGAAAATTCTTGATAATCATGCCGAAGTTAATTAGGCCTAAAGGAAAGTGGAAAATAATTCAAGAAAAAATGTCTCAAAGCGAAAATTCGAAAGTGGAAATTTTGAAAAAGATCTTTGAGGTGAGATCGAATGTGAACTCTCACCACGAAAGTCCCTGCTAGGTTACTTTCCATCATTTCAAAACTGACTTTTGTAATGATGTTTATATAACAGATATCGTTGGAGAGAGAACGTTGTATTTAATCTGCTACTGAAGGAAGTTCATACCATATCAGTTTCAAAGAGAAAATTCAAAACAATACAAATTTTCAGCAAAATAGGTCTCAAAGCGAAAATTCGAAAATGGAAATTTTGAAAAAGATCTTTGAGGTGGGATCGAATGTGAACTCTCACCACGAAAGTCCCTGCTAGGTTACTTTCCATCATTTCAAAACTGATTTTTGTAAGGTTCTTTATATAACAGATATCGTTGGAGAGAGAACGTTGTATTTAATCCGATTGTTAAAAACCTAAAGTTACTTTTTTTGGTATATTGGAGCTGCTTGTGGATAGTAACTAGAAAGCCCTAATTTGAGTTCGAAATAGACACTATCCAAAATCTCTACACCCAAAAACCGTAACTTTTGGCACAGTAACAAATAAAAATCATAATTATTATTTTTAATTTTCGTCACAAAAGTCAAATATTTATGAAAAATGTGACGATTATGGTACATTTCGTAATTTCTAAGAAGTCAAAAGTTACGGTTTTTTGTACTTTGAAGACCGGCTCAACAAAGCACCAAAGTAGCCCTGACTTACATATCCTGTGTTTTCGTCCTCGACTTCACAGAGGACTTTGTAGCTTCTTCCGGTTTCTGTAAAATTGTCGTTCCAAAAATCAGGATCCACCCATCTCAGTTTCATGTGGAATACGTCTATCAGGCCATCAGAAGATCTGCAACGATTAAATTAATCTCCATCGATTAAGTTGATTGTAAAAAACTGAACCAATCGTCATTCGTGTCGGGACCACTTTTTGAAATTTTTTATGAAAATTGAAATTATGCAAATTTTTTAAAGATTTTAATCCTGACACGAATGATCCTAAAAATTACTAGTTTTATATTGATTTTTTAAACATTATTCGTGTTAGGACCACTTTTTGGGAATTCTTAGAAAATAAAAATTTAAGAATTTCTTTAATTAAAAAACATCGGTCCTGACGCGAATGATGTTTAAAAAATTGATCACTAAATAGATAATTTTAAACATTCGTGTTAGGAGCACTTTTTGGGAATTCTTAGAAAATAAAAGTTTAAGAATTTCTTTAATTAAAAAACATCGGTCCTGACGCGAATGATGTTCAAAAAAATCGATCACTAAATAGATAATTTTAGAAATCTTTCGTGTCAGGACCTTTACTTCAAATTTCCTCTCAGGAAATTTTTTAAAATCCTAAATTGAAAACACTAATCTTTTTACAAAGAATCTTTGATCCGTTGCTTGACTACGACCCCAGGTACTGGTTTTTTAGGAATAGTTAACTTTGGATTATTTTTACCGCCATCTACAAAGGAGATTTCCCCGTTCAAAAGTATTTCCGAAATTTTTTTTAATTCTTATCCAAATCCTGTTTTTTCATTATTTAAAAAACAAAAAAATTTTTAATTTTATGATTTTTAAAAATTTAAGTTTTTTTAATAAAGAAATTTTAAATTTTTTATAATAGTTTTATTTTTTATTATTTTAAATAAAAAATTTTAAAATTTTTAATAAATAAATAAAGTTTTAATTTTTTTTATTTTTTAATAAATAAATAAATTTTTATTTTTTAAATTTATTTAGAAATAAATTTTTATTTTTTTAATTTTTTAATAAAGTTTTAATTTTTTTTTATTTTTAGAAATAAAGAAAGTTTTGTTTTTAGTTATTTTTATAAATAAAGAAAGTTTTAATTTTTTTGATTTTTAAAAATAAATTTTAATTTTTTAATAAATAAAGAAAGTTTTAATTTTTAGAAATAAAGAAAGTTTTGTTTTTAGTTATTTTTATAAATAAAGAAATCAAATATTACATGGCCTGACTAGTGGAGAACATCAGGCGGACTCTTCTGACTTCAGAAGGCTCCTCGATCACGGTCAAATCGTGGACGAATCTTTCTCCAGTGATTATGTTTCTTGCGAAAATAAATTTCGAAGGATCCTTAGGCATTTTGTCCAGAAAATCCAGGTCCTTGACGTTGAAAACAGAATTAGACTTCACAAGAGGAAGAAGAATCAGAATCCAAAGCATCATTTTTCGATTTTTTGGATAAGGATAATTTTCTCAAACAGACCAAACGGCGACCTGGATTTCTTCAATAAATTCCCTAAGGCAGTTTTCACACTTTTTATCTTGAAACATTTTCCGATAATTTATTATTTCAGAAAAAGTGATTGTAATTTTTTTGAAAAATTTTGCTTTCCTAAAATGGGAATTTCCTTGAAACAGAAGAAAGTTTCCTTTGGTAGTGCAGTCGTCAGCACGCGTGACTGTGAAGTTACGAGATTCAGGTTCGGTTCCTGATCAGACTCGAGACTTTCTTGGTGAAAAGAGCCGATTAGGATAAACAAGAAGTTTCACAAACTAAATCTTAGCTTTTGGTTCGGTAACGATCGCGAAATGTGACGAAAATGGACACAATAATCACATTAATGAACATAGTCATCACGTTAATGAACACAATAATCATGTTTTCCGTGAAATTTAGCATTAATGGCGGAAATTACAATAGTGACGGTTTTCATTTGTTATCGGCGCAAAAGTCACACTTGTGTGAAGTCAAGAACGCGAGTGAACCTTGGTGTCGGTTCTGCAAGCCGATCATTAGAAGGGAAGTCGTGTCAAGACATATCTGCCGTGGAAAATTGCAAATTTAAGCGTTCGTCTAATTGTCTTGTTTTTGTTTTGTATGATATTGCACAAAGCGGGCTCTGCACAGTGCGGGAAAAGGACTAAGATAAAGAAAAAATTCAAGTAGCAAAAAGTGCGAAGAAACGAAACTCAAGGACCCGCGACCCATCTTGACCGGTCAGCTAAACCTTGAGAGATTATTTTTCGAGCAGATTTGAAAGCAGTTTTGTCTTCTATTCCTGGAAGTGTCTAGCTGCAATCTGGTCATGTTGAGAAAATTCGTTTTCTTCCTGTTGATTCTGGAGATTTCGTCACAGGAGTTCAAACAGTTCGTTTTTCCTGAACATCTGGCTTCTGCTTTGGATGCCGCTAGTGAGAAGCCCCAGGTCCTCAGCCCCCGGGGGGTCGTGGCTTCTGTTTCCATACCTGACAGTGGAGAACTCTTAAACGACCCTGGGATACCTCATTCCCGTCCTGCTTTCCCCCAGGTCCCTTATCCCGAACCTGCGTCCTCTTCTGATTACGGTCATTCAGCTCCACAGGAATCTGAAAAAAATCAATATCCTCCTAGTCAACCCCAATCAGCTCGACAAACTTATTACTCTCTGCCCAATCAACCCCAGGACCCGTATTATCCTCCTAGTCAACCACAGGAACCCCAATACCCCCCTAGTCAACCACAGGAACCTTATTACCCTCCTAGTCAACCTCAGCAACCCTATTATCCCCCTGCTCCCACGGCTGCACCTCCACCAGGACCTAAGGAACCCTATGAGATCAACTACTGTGATAAATCTGAATTTCCCGATGACCATCTGGCAGAGTACTCTTTGGAGAGAATCGAGTACTTTATCTACAATAAATCCTGTTCTGGAACATTCTTCCAGTGCTCCATCGGCCAAACTTATCTTTTCAATTGTCTCAGTGAAGAACAGGCTTTCGATCCAAGCATCGTCAATTGCAACTACAAATACGACAATAGAATTTGTCCTGATTACGATCACATAGTTCATTGTAGTGAGTTTTTTTAAATTATTACAGTAATTTTTTAAAATTTAATTTTAGCAATTAAGGAGACATGTACAGAAAATCAGTTTGCTTGCTGTGCTGAACCCCAGAAGTGCATTGATCTCTCGAGACGATGTGATTCTCATCCAGATTGTTCCAACGGAGAAGACGAAACTAACTGTCCTTCCTGTGCCAAGGACGAATTCGCCTGTGTCAAAAGTGGTAAGTCTGTTCTTTAAATTACCAAAGTTGAAACTCAACGTTCAAAGTTAAAATTCGGACTTTTCGTGCTAGGACAGGCCCCCAGGTCATGTTTGAACTCGAAAACTGAAATACTGAGTTTTATCAAATAGGATAAAGCAGCTTTTTGAAGTAGACAAAGCCATGAATATTGTCTCGCCACGGAAAGTCCGGATTTCAATTCTGATCAAAGAGTACAGTAGCCGTTTTACGAAAGTTGATCAAGTTTGGAGGTAAAAATCAGACTTTTCGTGCTAGGACAACTTTTGTGGACTTTGTCTGCTTCGAAGCTCGTTCTGTCCCACGTAACTCGATAGAGCCTGATGTCTGGATACCCTGGTCCCAACACGACCCCCAGTTGTGTCTCACACGAGACCTTCACCCTCCACTCTCATCCTCAACTTTCACCCTACGGACCACTCCTTTCCGAAATTTGTCTTCTAAATTCTTTTTTAATTTTTTAAAAATTATTTAAATTATATTTTATTTTATTATTTAAAGATTTTTTTAAACGTTTTATTATTTTAATTTTCTTATTTTTTATCATTTTTATTATTTTTAAAAGATAAAAAGATAAAAGATGCCCCAGTATTCGAGCCTGAAAGAACTTCCCAAAATCGCAGGCTTTCGAGAGTTCTTACAAACTGCTGGGTGTGGTGTAGGTGGGCCTCCCACTAACCACAAGGGTCTAGTAACCATTAGGGTCCACTAACCACAAGGGTCGATTTTGGCCTGTTACGGGTCCGCTGGGGCCAGCAGCACTCGGACTCGCCTTTTAATCTTCCACATTCAAATGTGTCCCCTTTTCACCCCTACTCTCCTGAGGAGAGGTTAGGCTTTTACGACCTGGGTTTTGGCCGACCGGGATTCGAACCTGCGCTTCGACGTGTGATACAACAGCGCCCACCGCCTCTGCACCACTCCCGGCTTTATTATTTTTATTTTTTAATATTTTTATTATTTTTATTTTTATTTTTATTTTTTTTTATTTTTTATTTTTTTTATTAATTTTAGGAAAATGCATCCCGACCAGTAAGCGATGCGACGGATACGCAGATGACTGTGGAGACGGATCTAATTTGGACGAAATTGGATGTTCCAAAAATTCGAGTAATTTTAAACTATTTGAAATTAAATATTTAATATTTAATATTTAATATTTGTAGCTTGTTGGGGAAAATTCGTGTGTGAAAGTCCCCAGACAATTGCGACTTTGGGTCACAGCGAATGTATCGATTACGAACTCCATTGTGACGGACAGAAGAATTGTCCCGGAGGAGAAGACGAAATGAATTGTCGTAAGTTTTTTATTTTTTGTCTCGACTGGAATTTGTTTTTAGGCCAAACAGGAGCCAAATACCTTCTTTGCGAAAATCAAAAACAATCCGTTTTGAAAGAACAATGGTGTGACGGACAGGTAAGTCCAGATCCAATACCGTAATTTTACTTTTTACTTTCATTCTAACTTCCTCTAAAAAGATCATTTTTGTCATCAAATCTCATTCAGGACCATTGCATCCCCTACCGTAACCCTCTCTAAAAAGATAATTTTTATCCTCAAATTTATTTCAGAAACATTATTTTCTCTTACCCCTGACTTCTATGTTTAATTTTTTCAAAAAGTATCTCTATGATGAAATTTCTAAGAACATTGTCATTCCTGTTCTTAATCCTATTTTTTAATTTTATTATAAAATTCGTTTCAAGATAATAGTTTTTTATTCCTGATCCCCAACTCCTGTCTAACATTTTCTAAAAAATCTCTATGATAAAATTTCTAAGAGCATTATTATCTTTATTCCTAATCCTAACCCTACTTTAAAAGTTTTTATTATAAAATTTGTTTTAAAAACTTTTTTTTATTTCTGACTTCTAATTTTCATCTTTATTTTTAAATTTCAATAGTAAAATTTCTAAAAACATTGTTATCTTTATTCCTAACCGTACTTTAAAAACTTTTTTTTATCCCTGACTTCTAACTCTTATCTTTATTTTTTAATTTCAATAGTAAAATTTTTGAAAACATTGTTATCTTTATTCCTAACCCTACTTTAAAAGTTTTTATTATAAAATTTATTTTAAAAACTTTTTTCAATTCCTGACTTCTAATTTTCATCTTTATTTTTTTTTAAATTTCAATAGTAAAATTTCTAAAAACATTGTTATCTTTATTCCTAACCCTACTTTAAAAGTTTTTATTATAAAATTTGTTTTAAAAACATTTTTTTATTTCTGACTTCTAATTTTCATCTTTATTTTTTTTTAAATTTCAATAGTAAAATTTCCAAAAATACTGTCATTCCCTTTTTTTGATTTTTATCTTAAACCTTAATTTTAAAATTTTTTATTATAAAATTTGTTTCAGGAACACTGTGCCGACGGCTCTGACGAACGTTATTGCTATTAATTTTTTTGAATTTATTTATTTCTCTGGAAAGATTCCCAGAATAAATACAGTAATTCTTTATTTACCCGAAATCGCTCAAAATCAATCCAGATTCCGTTTTCGGAAGAATAGTTACGGTAGTGTTGGAGACGACATGGAGGAGTTGTCGGAGATTAACCAGTAAAACGTTTTTTAATTTTTTTTCTACTGAGATTTTCCATATCGGTCGGATTTCCTTCTGTATAGAATGAATTTTTTTGATTTTGAAGTATTTTTATCTAGGATGGATTTCTGAATCTGTCAGATTTCTTTTTTTCTAAATTTGATTAATTTCAAAAATTAAATAAATTCTTCATTTAGGCCAAGTTTCGTTTTGATTGAATTTCTTCATTTTTGAAATAATAATTTTTTAATTTAAACTGGATTTCTGAATCTGTCAGATTTCTTTTTTTCTAAATTTGATTAATTTCAAAAATTAAATAAATCCTTCATTTAGGCCAAGTTTCGTCTTGATTGAATTTCATTTTTTGAAATAGGTTTTATCCAGATTGGATTTTCATCAACTTCGATCAGCTTCCATTTTGTCTTGACTGGATTTCTTCATTTCTGAAATAATAATTTTTTAATTTAAACCGAATTTCTGATTTTTGGCAGATTTAATTTTTTTTTAGATTTAATTAATTTCAAAAATTAAATAAATTCTTTTTCATTTAGGCCAAGTTTCGTTTTGATTGAATTTCTTCATTTTTTGAAATAGGTTTTATCCAGGTTGGATTTCCATAAATTTTCCAGTTTCTATTTTGTCTCGACTGGATTTCTTTCTTATTTTGAACAAATCCTCTTTTATCTAAGCCAAGTTTTTTTTCATATGGAATTTTTAAAATTTCGAAATACTTTACCTTTTACAGATGTCTATTATCTTCGATCAGATCCTGTTTGTCCCGGCCAGATTTCTTATTTCGGACCAAAATTTCCATTTTTTACTTAATTTTTTGTTTCTAACTTATTTTTGAGCAAATTTTTGTTTCAACCAGATTTTTCTTTTTTTAATCATATTGTTTTTCGTCTGGACCAGATTTGTGTTTTAAACACAGTTTCCATTTTTTCAGATTCCTGAAATCAGCCACATTGGTTTTCATCGACCAGTTTCCATTTTCTAAATTTAATTTTCTTTTTAAAACCAAACCAATCCCCATAAATTTCGTCCTAGGACCAATTATTCAAAAAAATTTTTAAATTAAAAAATTCCAAAAAAAAATAAAAAAAGTAAATTTTTAAAAATTGAAAAAAACTTACAAATAAATTTAAAAGTTGAAACAGAATCAGGACTACAGTAGGACAGCAACAGTATCCAAATAGTTTTTAAAAATTCAAATTTTTTTAAAAATTCAAATTTTTTTAAAATTTAAATTTTTTTAAAAATTCAAATTTTTTTAAAAATCAAATTTTTTAAAATTCAACAAATATTTACATACAGTATCCCTATTCTTCCACGATGTCCGACAATGGGGTTTTGGACCTGAAGATGACGTTTCCAGGACAGTTGGCGAAGTGGACATTGACTAAGACGATGAAGTCATCTACCGTTTCGTACATCTCAGTTTGGACAGTTTTGTTGCAGCAAAAATTTCTCCAAGTTCTGAAAATTCAATTTTCTGCCAAATTTGTGAAATTTAACTTCCACCAAAAACTAAAAAATTTAATAAAAACATTTTTTTTAAAATTAAATTTCAAAAAATCGTTTTTTCAAATTTAAAAAAAAATAAATTTTTAAATTTAAAATAAAAATAAAAATAAAATTTTTTAATTTTAAAATAAAAATGAAAATTAAATTTAAAAAAAAATAAATTTTTTAATTTTTTTGATTTCGAAATTTTTTGAAAAATTATGAGCCAGTTTTTCTTTGAGAAAAAAGGTCTAATCCGGCATTTCGGTCCTTATGTCAACATTGAAAGTATTGGAAATTAATAAAGTGGACGTATAATCCCTCGAGAAACACCAATTAATGGAAGGAGTAATCCGAAAAGGAAATTATTGCGGATGAGGAAAGTTATGGAGAACAAGTCATTCGAAAATCGGTCTTTGAACTTTTGAATTTTAATAACGGTGTTTTCAGAATTGGTCCTTTAAACATAAATTTTCGAATTTCAAAATTTTAAAGATGAATTTCAAATGAATATATTTTGAAACGTCAAATTTTAAACGAATAAATTTTTGAAGCGCCAAATTTTAAGCGAAAAATTTTTTTGAAGCGTTAAAATTTAAATAAAAAACTTTTTAAAGCGCCAAATTTTAAGCGAAAAATTTTTTGAACGTCAAATTTTAAGCGAAAAATTTTTGAAGCGCCAAAATATAAACGAAAAATTTTTTGAAGCGTTAAAATTTAAGCGAAAAGTTTTGAAACTACAGAACTTGATTTTCAATTTTTCGAACATTAATGTTTATGTACTAATACTGGGCATTTTTTCGAAGAACCTGGAGGCATGAAACTTAATTTCGAAGCACCTAAATGTAGCTCTGAACTGCAAAGCTAATCTTCTAAATTCGGGTTAGGGCAGTATCAAAGGAAGGTTAACTAAGTCCCTAAGGCATCGGATATTCAAAAAAATGATTAAAAACGTCATTAAAAAACTATTTTTAAAATTATTGCAAAAATTAATTTTCGAATTATCTTAAAAATTACTTTTCAAATTAATTCGAAAATTAATCTTTAAATTATTTCAAAAATTTTCCAAAAAATATTTTTAAAATTAATTTAAAAAATAACTTTGAAAATTATTTTTAAAATTCTTCCAAAAACTAATCCAAAAAATTGTTGCGGAAATTAATACAAAATTCTTCAAAAAAAATTAAATAATAAAATTATTGAAAAAATTAATTTTTAAAATTCTTCCAAAAATAATTTCCAAAATAAATTTAAAAATAATTTCTAAAATAAATTAAAAAATAATTTACAAAATAAATTAAAAAACTAATTTTCTAAATTCTGAAATTTTTTCAAAAAATATTTCTAAAATTACTAAGAAAATTACTTCTAAAATTAATTAACAAAATTATTTTTAAAATTACTAAAAAACTAATTTTTTTAAAATTAATCTAAAAAAATATTTTTTTCCAAAATAATCTAAAAAATGTTTTTTTCTAAAATTAATCTAAAAAAATATTTTTTTTTTAAATATTCTAAAAAAAATTTTTAAAATAAACTAACCGATCTACGACGGTCTTACGGTATCTCTGGACACTGTCCCTGGCGTTGTTCAAGGACTCCAAATAAAAGTGCCTGAGGTTATTTCCGTTGGGACACCCAGCCGTGAAATGGTCCTCGAGTCTTTTGTCGAAATTATTCAAATTCGTTTCCATTCTGTCAAGCATTTCAACGACGGTTATTTTTCCGGATCTAGATCGAGAATTTCCCATTTTAAAAATAAAAAATTTCTAGAGAAATTTTTTGAAAATGAGTGCCAGAGGCATTGACACTCCGCCTTTTTTGAGCTTTCTTTTTAATTCATCCCATATACCAACGTCAATTAGCCTTTCCTCCGGGTTCTTCCACGAGAATTCCAAAGTACATTTGACACGGTTCAGGAAATTTTTGCAAGCTTCACTTAATTTCGAAACAGTCCTGCAATTTTGGAAACATGGAGATTTTCAAATTTCAAAATTTTATTTTCAAAATTATTATTTTTAAAATTTCTATGATATTTCTAGAATTAAAAAATTTTTGATTTTTTATAATTTTAAAATTTTTATTTTTAAAATTTCTATGATTTTTTTTAATTAAAAAAATGTAAATTTCGAAATTTTCATAATTTTTTTAATTTTTGCAAATATTTTTATAAAAATGTGATTTTAGTGGTTTTTTGAACATGCAAAATGTAAATTTCGTCCAGAGGAACCCGAAGGAGCCGGTTCCAGAGGACGAAAAAGAACTAGAACCCGACTTCGAGACAGTTCTGAACAACTCCAGTCTTCCACCGATTGATCCGGATAAACAACTCCAAAGAATTTTGGACTGTGTCTTGCCCCCGAGGTTCCGTCTTCATTCATCCTTAATTAATCATAATTAATCATAATTAATTCAGGAAAATAGAAGAACGGGGCCAGTTCTTCGTCCAAAGAGCCTCTGCCGCCCCGACCACCCGACTCGACCTCGTGGCCCTCCAGGAAAAGTTCGAAGTCGCTCTCCAGACAGAAAGGGCAAAACCATTCGGGATCTGCCCTATCCGTCGACGGATTTACGACGAATTATTCGGTCGGTTCATTTTTTTATTTTAAACTTTTTAAATTTTTATTTCAAACTTTTTTTAATTTAAAAATTTTTATTTGAAACTTTTTTATTTAAAAATTTTCCACTTTTTTACTTTTTATTCCTCTTTCGTACAAGCACAAAAAACAAACTTAATTTCAGTTGTTTTCTCCTTTGACCCATCTTTCCAGTTGGTGACGTGCGTAGGTATGAGCTCGGGTGGAATTGGGGAGCTGCTTCATTAGATCAAATTCGTTTTTACGGCATCTCGATTTTTCGGCTAGATCGTCTGTCCACCTTGTTCGTGGTCTTCCGAGTAGTCTGAACTTCGTTGGCTTCCAAAGAGTCGTCAACTTCGCCCAGTCGGGTTTCGTCTGTGTTGTCAGTTTTGTCACGCACTTCCACTTCCGCGTTAAAGCACTGATTGCCCAATCCAATACATCTGTTTTTCTTCTAATAGCTTTCGAACTGATCTTATCTGATATCCGGACTCCCAGTATTGCTCTTTCTAGTCTTCTTTAGCCTCGGATGAGCTTTAGTCCGGCTCCTTTTGTTAGTGCCCAAGTTTCGCAGCCTCAAAAAACTTTTTTTCCACTTTTTTAAATATTAAATTTTTTTATTTTTTTTCAAAATTTTTGGTTTTTTTACCGGAAATTAATTGATATTCCGAATATTGAATATAATTGGAAAACTAATTTCCTTTATTAATTTTTCCAAAAATAAAATTAAAGATGTTTAACTTTTTCGAATTTTCCAAAACTCCTAAATGCAAATTTTGTTTTCCGTCATTTTTGTTTTCAACCTCCGGAATTGACTTTTAATTTTTCTTCGTCTCCGGAAACTGATTCTAAAGCAAATTTTATAAAAAATCTCAAAGATTATTTTAAAAAGTCAAAAATCTTTAATTTTTTTAAATTTCTAAAATCTTCATTTTTTAAAATGTCTGAAATTTGAAACAAAATTCAAGATTTTAAGTTTCTTCAAAGTTAAAAACTCAGTTTTGAAATTTATAATAAATTCTAATAAATTTTCAACTTTTTTAACTCCGAAACATCTGTGAAATTTTAGAACCAAATTTAAAAGAGTAACATAAAAATGAACAATTTAATCGCTAAGGGAGAACCCCCTCGGCGAGACCCAAAAATTGCAATCCGACACGGAGTTTCCTCCGATCAGAACATTCCTAGTACCTTGAGATACTGGGTAAAAACCGAGGAAAAACTGTCCTGCTAGAACTCTTCAATCGCAGCTGCCCTTTATCGAAACTGAGTTCTGCCACTTTGAGGCCCTTTTGTTTTGTTTCTCTGGTTCTCTCGACTGTGCTTCTCTCTCGCTCGCGCTGATCTCTGCAGTGACGATGGAAGCGACTGGCCAATGACGATTTTTGTGAAATTTGGTTATTTTTAAATATCTTGCTCTCTTATTTATTTCCCCTCTTTTTGCTCTTATTGATCTCCATATTAGCTTAGTTAGTGATAGAAACGGACTAACTGACCTTTGATCATTTTTCGAAGTCTGGATTAGATCACTTGGAGATTTGTGTATTTTTTTGTTCTTGAGATATTATGTCCCTTTCCCTCTTGCTTCTCTCGAACTGGCCTACTAACTGATTGCAATTACTAATGGAGGAAAATTGGTCGAGTTTTGGTCGAATTTGAATGTAGTTATTACGACTCTTGCCAGTTTTTCCTTTCTCCCTCACTCGCACTGATTTGCCAACCAGTCATAATTATTAGTGAAAAAAATTGACTGTCTTTTAACTTTATTTTTTGTCAAATCTGATTTTAGTTCAAAAATACTCACCAGTTTTTCCTTTTTTGGCTTTTTATTTCCTTTCTCCCTCACTCGCACTGATTTGCCAGCCAGTCATAATTATTAGTAAAAAAAATTGACTGTCTTTTAACTTTATTTTTTGTCAAATTTGATTTTAGTTCAAAAATACCAGTTTTTTTTTATTTTTTTTTTTGAATGAGTTAATAAATTTCAGAAAAAATGAAATCTCCTAATTTCCAGATGAAATTATCCGTCAAGTGACGATCAACTGTGCCGAAAGAGGTCTTCTGTTGCTTCGGATTCGGGACGAAATCCGGATGACCTTCTTAGCTTACCAAAACGTCCTCGAAAGCGCCATTGCCTACGGCATCAGGAAAGCCGTATCGACGGACAACGAACAAAGCACTGCCGTTTTCGAAAGAGACGAAGAAAAGAAAAAAACGGAAAAATTAATTTCGAAAATAGATCAACTCGAAAAACAATTAATCGCCGAAAGGACCATCAAAGACGAAGAAATAAAACTTCTGGAGCAGTCCATGAAGGACGAAAACGAGAGACTTCTGGAATCCAACAGAATCCTCAAAGTAAGGATTTTCCAAGTTACAGTAAGCTTAAGGATGATTTTTTGGGGATTTTTAGAATTTTTCGGAATCCCGTGTTTCGTTTTATGGAAGTTGATCAAATTTGGAGGTTAAAATTTGGACTTTTTGTGCTAGGACAGGCCCCTAGGTCATGTTTGAACTCGAAAACTGAAATACCAAGTTTTATCAAATAGGATAAAGCAGCTCTGAAGTAGACAAAGCCATGAATATTGTCTCGCCACGGAAAGTCCGGATTTCAATTCTGATGAAAGAGTACAGTAGCCGTTTTACGAAAGTTCATCAAGTTTGGAGGTAAAAATCGGGCTTTTCGTGCTAGGACAACTTTTGTGGACTTTGTCTGCTTCGAAGCTCGTCCTGTCCCACGTAACTCGATAGAGCCTGATGTCTGGATACCCTGGTCCCAACACGACCCCCAGTTGTGTCTCACACGAGACCTTTATCCTCCACTCTCATCCTCAACTTTCACCCTACGGACCACTCCTTTCCGAAATTTGTTTAAATTTTAACTAGATTCCAGAGGGCTTCGGAAATTTCTGAGATTTTTAAAGTTTTCAAATATTCCCACTGGATTCTGAAAAATTCTGGAAATTTCCATTCAATTTCTGAAGATCCTAAATTTCTTTATAAATTTCAACAAGATTTCGAAGATTCCAGAATTCTCCAAAAGGCTTCATAAAATTTAAAAATTTTTAAAATCTTTCATAAAATTTTTAAAAAGTTTAAAATTTTTCAAAATTCTGATCCAATAATTTTCAGATGCATTTACAATCAATAATCCAGATGGATCAACAAATGCAACAACAACCTTCGACCGAAAAATCATAATTTTTTTTTATTATTTAAATTTCAATAAAATTTTCACAAATAAGTAATTTTGTCTTCTGTCGCGCTCTCCGAAATCAGATGACGAAATATTCGTACAAAAATTACAAATTACAAAGTTTTGAGAACTTGATAATTAATAATTTAACAATTCTAAATTAAATTTAAACATTTTTTTCATTTTCGCTGTGGGACCTTTCTTGGTCAGATTTTCCTCTTTTGCACAGGCGCGGAACACGCATTTGATTTTTTTTCGCTCTTCGTGGCCGCACAGCAGTCGCTCCCCAGCGACATCCGCTCTCTCTATTTCGCAATATTTATCTCATTTATTTCGTTTTTATATTAATTTTTTTTGGTTAAATTAACTTAAATCACTGTTTTTCCTACTTCATTGGGATATTAAGAAAAAATTTCGAAATTAGAAAAAAGAGGAGCAAATGTCGCTGAAACAGCCTGTACGACATCCGTTCCCTCTATTTCACAATATTTATCTCATTTATTTCGTTTTTATATTACTTTTTAATAATTAACTTAAATCACTGTTTTTCTCACTTTATTGAGATATTAAGAAAAAATTTCGAAATTAGAAAAAAGAGGAGCAAATGTCGCTGAAACAGCCTGTACGACATCCGCTCTCTCTATTTCGCAAGATTTATCTCATTTATTTTGTTTTTATATTACTTTTTAATAATTAACTTAATATCTCAATTAAATATAAAAAAATTAATTTAAAAAAAATTTCGAAATCAATGCAGATCAAAAAGAAAATAGGAAGCGAACGTCGTACAATCACGATTTTTTCTCGCTCTTCGTTAATATTATTTTTTTCATTTTCGGTTCTGTCAATACTTCCAATCCAACAATTATCGATTTTTCCATTTACCACAAAAAATAAACTCTGACTACCCAAGTTGAATATCACCAACAAAAACCTAAAAAACAGTAGAAATTGCAAAATCAAAAATTTCGCTCAATTGATAAATTTAAAAAAACCGTTTCTAAAACTGGCCAGATAAGAAGACAGATTAATGAACCGGATCAAAAAACAAGATATGATTACTTAACGACGACTACGATTCATTGCCATTTTTAACGTCTTTGCATTAATGCCGGCTTCCTTTGAGAAACTGCAGCAGTTGGTCTACTTGTACTTGTTCCTCCGCCTTTTCTGATTGCAGCAGGAGAGAATTCAACAGCAGATTTGCTTCCTAAAAAATGTTAATTATTTTAAACAAAAATTTCTCTATTTTTAAATAAAAATTTCCCTTATTTTTAATAAAAAATTTCCATTATTTTAAATAAAAAATATTCATTTTTTAAAATAAAAAATGTTAATTATTTTTAAATAAAAATTTCCCTTATTTTTAAATAAAATTTCCATCCTTTTTAAATAAAAATTTCCATCCTTTTTAAATAAAAAATATTCATTTTTTTAATAGAATTTCCATTTTTTAAAATAATTATCATATAATAGTTACTTTTTGGACTATTTTTCTTTATTTTGTAATTTTGATTTTACTTTTCAACTTTTTGTCCCTAAATTAGTTAAAAATTACAGCCAAGTAGGAAACTTATTCAAACGAAAATTTCAAAACCAGCACAAGAAAAAATAATTGCTGTATAGTCCATTTTTTCGTTTTAAATTAGTTTTTGTCCTTGGATTAACCTAAAGTAGCAATCAAGTGATCAAAAAACTAATCCAAAATTCAAAATTTCAAAGGAACAACTACCGTATAGCCTGTTTTTCATTTTGAGATCAATCTTTTTTTATTCAGATAAGCCTAAAGTAGCAATCAAGAGATCAAAAAACTAATCCAAAATTTCGAAATCGAATAAAAATCCCAAGGAACAACTATCGTATAACCTATTTTTCGTTTTGAGATAAATCTTTCTGATATTCAGACAAGCTAAAGTAGCAATCAAGAGATCAAAAAACTAATCCAAAATCCAAAAATTTCGAAATCGAATAAAAATCCTAAAGGGATAACTACCGTATAACCTATTTTTCGTTTTTAGATCAATCTTTAATATCTAAATTAGCCTAAAGCAGCAATCAAGAGATCAAAAAACTAATCCGAAATTCAAAAGATCCCAAGGGATAACTACCGTATAACCTATTTTTCATTTTGAGATCAATCTTTTTAATATCTAAATTAGCCTAAAGTAGCAATCAAGTAGTCAAAAATTAGAAAATTTCAAAGTTAAAAGAGACAAAAATCTCAAGAAATCAATTACAGTATGATGAAAATAATTACCGTTAATATAATATCTGTTTTCTTGCTTTTGATATTTCAACTGCACTAGGTACTCTTCCAGCAGCGATTACGGTTCCATTGTTGATTTGTCTACGACGAACAAATCCAGGAGTTATGGCATCCGATAATTGAGTTACTTTCTGAGGTTCAACTCTTGTTTCTTTTTTTATTTACTTGAAATTTGTTGCAATCTTCGTTCTCGTTCTTCAATATGACGTTTGTAGCATTCTTTCAAAGTTTCATCAGAATCCTTATTCTTCGAAGAATTCGGAAAAGCCTTCAAGCATATCGCCTTCCAAAGTTCATCAGTATCTTCTTCAAAAGTCTGAAAATAAAAGTTTTTTAAATTAAAGAAAATTTTAAAAATAAAAAAATAAAAGAACTTTTTGAAATAAAAAATAAAAATAAAGAAATTTTAAAAATAAAAATTGATATATGGACAAAACTTACGGGATTATGATATTCGATTTTTTCAAGTTGTTCTGCAGTACATCTGGCTAGAACCGGATGAAACACAGAGTAAACGTCGGAAGAGGAGAATTGGTGAACACTAAAGTTAGAAATTTACATATTGTAAAATTAACTTTAATAAAAATTTCACAATATAGCCTAAACTTAATTTTTATAATTTAATATATATTCAAAATTTCTAATTTTCCTAAACATTTTTCTAGAATCGAAAAATATGCAAATTTTATAT